>VZQC01014245.1:837904-928976 GCA_009823505.1 Rhizomys pruinosus | reverse complement strand
CTTTTTCTTTCCTTATTGCCCTAGCAAGTGTTTCAAGCACTATATTGAAGAGGAGTGGTGACAGTTGGCAGCCTTGCCGAGTCCCTACCTTTAAAGGAAATTTTTCTGTTGTTTCCCCATTTAGGATGATATTGGCTGTGGCTTTGATTACATCGAGGAATGATCCCTCCAATCCAATTCCCTCTAAGACTTTAAGCATGAAGCAAGGCTGGATTTTGTCAAAGGATTTTTCAGCGTCAATCAAGATGATGGTGTGGTTTTTGTCTTTCATTCCATTTATGTGCTTGATGATGTTTATTGATTTTCGTATGTTGAACCATCCCTGCATCTCTGGTATGAATCCAACTTGGTCATGATGGATGATCTTCTTGATATGAGTCTGTATGCGATTTGCCAGTATCCTGTTTATAATTTTGGCCTCTGTGTTCATTAGGGAGATGGGTCTACAGTTCTCCTTCTTAGTTGTATCTTTGCCTGGTTTTGGTAATACAGTGATGCGTGTTTCATAGAAAGAATTTGGGGGGTATTCCCTCTGTTCGTATCCTTCTAAACAGTTTCAGTAATTATGGTTGTAGGTCTTTTTGAAATGTTTTATAGAATTCTGCTGTGAAACTGTCTGAGCCTGGACTTGTTTTAGTGGGGAGGTTTCTTATTACATCTTCAAATTCTTCATAAATTATGGGCCTGTTTAAGCTGCCGATCTCTTTTTGGTTGAGCTTTGGTGATTCCCAGGATTTCAGATATTCATCCATTTCTTCTTGGTTTTCAAGCTTGGTAGAGTATAGCTCTTTGAAGTATTCCCGTATGATTGTGTGGATCTTTTCCTTGTCTGTTGTAATAGTTCCCTTTTCTTCATGGATTGTATTGATTTGGAGTTGTTACTTCTTTCTTTTAGTTAACTGGGCTAGAGGTCTGTTTATCTTGTTTATTCTTTCAAAGAACCAACTTTTGTATTCATTGATTTTTTGTATTGTTTTCTTTGTTTCTGTTTCATTGATTTCTGCTCTTATTTTTGTTATTTCTTCCTGTCTATTGCGTTTAGCTTTCATCTGTTGTTGCCTCTTGAGTGCTTTTAGCTGCACTGTTAGATCATTCACTTGTGCTCCTTCTGTTTTTCTAATGTAGGCACCCAGTGCTATAAAATTCCCTCTTAGTACTGCTTTTAAGGTATCTCATAGGTTTGTTGTGTTGTATTGTCATTCAGTTCCAGGAATGCTTCTATTTCTTTCTTCATATCTTCCTTGGCCCATTCATTATTCAAGTGTGTGTTGTTTAGTCTCCATGTGTTCTTGTAGGCATTAGAGCTTATCCTGGTGTTGACGTTCAACTTTATTGCACTGTGGTCTGATAGAATGCATGAAATTATTTCAATCTTTCTGTATTTGTGGAGGTTTCTTCTGTGTCCCAGTATGTGGTCGACTTTGGAGAATGTTTCTTGGGGTGCTGAGTAGAATGTGTATTCTCTGGTATTACGGTGGAATATTTGGTAGAGGTCTATGAGGTCCATTTGGTGTATCATATCATTCAGTTCAGATGTCTCTCTGTTTATTCTTTGTCCTGTTGACTTGTCCAAAGGGCTCAGTGGGGTATTGAAGTCCACTACTAGGAGTGTACTGGGGTTAGTCTGTGACTTGTGGTCCTGGAGAATTGTCTTTATAAAATTTGTTGCACCAGAGTTTGGGGCATATACATTCATAATTCTGAATTGTTCCTTTGATAAAAATGTAATGGCCTTCTTTGTCTCTTCTGATTTCTTTTACTTTGAAGTCTATTGTGTCTGATATTAAAATAGCAACACCTGCTTTCTTTTTGGTACCATTTTCTTGGAATATTTTTTCCCGTCCTTTCACTTTAAGGCGGTGCCTGTCCTTGAAGGTAAGATGTGTTTCTTGTAGACAGCATATCGATGGATTCTGTTTCCTAATCCAATCTCCCAGTCTATGTCTTTTGATTGGGGAATTTAGTCCATTAATATTTAAGGTTATAACTGATAGGTTTGTGTTGCTTCCTTTTGCCTTATTATCCATTTTAGGTTTTGGTTTAGGTTTTTACTTCTGCAGTTATGCTTTTATTGATTCTCTTTCTAGGTGCCTGGGGATGGTTGCTCCTTTCTTCTGTCCTTTGAAGTGATTCAAGTATTCCCTGGAGGGTTGTTTTTCTGGACATGTATTCTTTCATCTTGTTTATTTCATGGAAGTTTTTTCTCTCTCCTTCAACTATAATTGACATTTTCGCTGGGTATAGTAACCTGGGTTGGCATCTATTGTCCTTTAACACTGGGAATGCTTTCTCCAACTTCTTGCTTTAATAGTTTGCACTGAGAAGTCAGTTGTGATTCTGATAGGTTTCCCCTTATAGGTCACTTGTGTTTTTCTCTTGTGGCTTTAAGGATTTTGTCTTTGTTTTGGGTGTCTAGCATTTTAACTATGATGTGGCGTGGAGAATTTCTTTTCTGATCTTGTCTGTTTGGAGTTCTATGTGCTTCTTGTATTTGTACTGGTTTGTCTTTTTTTAGTTTGGGGAAATTTTGATCTATTATTCTGGTGAAGATCTGATCAATACCATGCTCTTGGGATTCTTCTCCTTCCTCTATTCCTATGATGCAGAGGTTTGATCTTTGCATAGTGTCCCACAGTTCCTGGTTGTTCCACTTTTGTGTATTTTTAAATTTTTCATAATCTTTACTTGTGGTTTTTAGTTGTTCTGGGTTATCTTCCAGGTCTGTTATTCTTTGTCCTGCTTCCTCCATTCTGCTTCTGAGACTTTTTCCATTCCTTTCCTCTTTATTGGTTGAGTGTTTGATTTCCTTTTTCATTTCTTCTTCTGATTTCTTTTGTATTTCCACTTCCTTTTGGAGCTTCTCAATCCCTTCCTCTAGCTCTTTGCTTCGCTGGTTGGTTTCCTTATCTTTTTCAACATGGGACCTTTTCACTATTTCCACTTCCTTCTTGTGTTCTTCATTCTCTTTTCATAATTGTTTGATTTGATTTTAGTAATCTTGCATTTCTTTAAGTATGTTCACTATTGTGTTTCTGATATCTGTGTCCTGGGCCATCCCCAGGGGAATCCCACTGTAGGAATATTCCACAGGGTTGGTAGAGTTTGGTGTGGCATTATCCAGCACCTTTCCCATATTGTCTCTTCTTCGTGATCTTGGCATATGTGCTTCTCATTGCCTGCATACCAATGTGAGTCACAAATGCCTCTTCACTGCGTTGAAGGTTCCCTTTGCTTGCCTCCTTCAGATGCCTTTGTAATCCCAGTTGGAGGGGGTGCACTTTAGCCCGCACCCCAGTACCTGCACTTCAGGTGGTCTTGGGAGATCTCCGGTCTCAAGACTCACACAACCCCACCTTTTATTTTATTTTATTTATTTATTTATTTATTTATTATTTTTACATAAATTTATTTTTATTTTTTTAACAAATCTAGACCCGTGCTCCCGCCCATTCCCCCATCCCACCAGAGCTCATGCATTCTGCCAAACATTCTTTTCATCTCTTTCTCAGTCTTTCTCAATATTCTCCATGAGGAAGTTGACTGTTTTGAGCAGAAGTTCACTGTTTCAGTCAGTTCTTTGATGCAGTCCTTTCTGTTGTTGTTGTTGTTGTTGTTTCCAATATGCATTATGCCCAACTGCTTTGTACAAAAGCTCAGGGGGCCCTACACAAGAAATACAACTAGGTAATTGGCACTAGCATCCACAGATGAGGGATACCATTCGTCGTTTGTTTTTCTGGGACTGTGTTACTTCACTCAGCATGATGTCCTCTAGCTCCAGCCATTTTCCTGCAAAGCTCGTGATGTCGTCTTTCTTTACTGCTGCATAGAACTCCGTTGTGTAGATTTACCACATTTTCTCTATCCACTCATCAGTTGAGGGGCATTTGAGTTGGCTCCAGCTCCTTGCTATTGTGAAGAGAACTGAAATAAACATGGCTGTGCATGTATCTCTGTGGTGGCAACCCCACATTTTATACCAGCTGGGAGGATAACTCCGCCCCCACAGCCACAAAAGCCAATTAAGCCAAAGACAACAAGATTAACTAGATTAAGTTAAACAACAATCTGACTGCTGAAGTACCCAGCTCCTGCCTACCTGCACTTCAGAAGGTCTTAGGAGATCTCCCCCAAACTGCACTTTCATTGTCAACTCCTCCGAATAAACCAGGCAACAAAAATATGGAATTATTTTTAGTCTATAGGGAAGTCGCCAAGAGTAAATCTTTCATGCATCAACTTTACAGGCATCCGAGTTTTCTTGAATTCTTTAAGAAAGGACTTCCTCCCCTCGATAATACCTGCATACACCTTCACGCCACTTTACATTGTACCACAGAAGAGTCTTAGGTGAAGCCAGAGCACCCTGGGGTGTGGATGAGTGAGAGAGGTGGCTCCCTGGGCAACTGTCTGCAGAGGAGGGTGTGGAGCGACCTGAAGAAGGTGGACCACCTGGGCACCTTCCATTGTGCCTGTGCACTGTTCTTTCTCCTCATCCATTAAAATAAGGACAGTTTACTTTGAATTTTGAGAAAGCTAACACTTGTGCTGCAATAAAGGCCCACTACTATGCACCTTGCATTTTACACTGCTCCTCGGAATGCTTTATTTAACCCAGGAAGGAAGATTTGGGGAATAAGAAATCTAGAGTGGTGGTGTTCCAAATTGGTCCCACCACAGACCTGCACCTGCCCCTGGCCTTGGTGTGTCACCACACACTGAGGAAACTCAACTCTCTGTCAGTCTTTGAAGGTCCCTTCTTGTGCAATGGTCCCTCAACAAGTTCCTTGACCTGAAGGAGTTGAATGCCTAAGGATAAATTACAGATGGAGCAGGTGTGGGACTTATGACTTGTAGAGAGTCAGGAAAACCCCTCTGATTTAGGCTTGCCTTTCCAAGCTGCTAGTTTTAAAAATGTAACTCTGGTTATTCAAACTCGACCTTTTGGATGGCAAAAAGATAATTGCTAACAAATGAAATCGACATTACAACAGAATCGGGTGAAACCCTTCTCACCAGTCACATTTGGAACTCTAGGAAGGAGCTTTCTGTTACCACCCCTTTTAGAAAGAGCAAGGCAAAAGAACGGGAAAGGGGGCGGGGAGCACAAGAGAGAAAGAAGGGAGAGGGGGATATTTAGCAAGTTAAGAGGTTAAATATTTGAACAGATTCGTAAATATATAGACAGCCCTTGCTTATTTGGGGTGTGTAATAATACCTTTGGTGGTGCTGGCTGGCTGGGCGGCTGTGGCAAAGACCCTTCCTGCCACCTTCTTCCCTGGGAACTAACTAGAAAGCTCCTGGGTTTGCAAAAACAAACCCAGATATCTATGTTTGGGAGGAAGAGAAAAATGCTCTCTCCTCTCCCTTTAAAATAATGAAGGAAAGAAAAGAAAAGAAAAGAAAAGAAAAGAAAAGAAAAGAAAAGAAAAGAAAAGAAAAGAAAACAAAGGGATAGCAGAGTAAGTGGAAAAATCTTGGTTTTCTTAGGTATGATTTCCCCCCCACTCCCACCCCCCAGCATTTTCGAAAGCTGTCTTCTAGGCTGAAGTCATTTCGAAGTATTGTTTAAGCTGGTATGTTCCAGCACCCTGTTATCTACAGTGCATCAATTATTTCTTTGAACCCAACTCACTTGTGCAACAGGGGTGTGTGGGTATGGGTATTTAGAAAACCATGGTTCCTTGGCAGGCTTCCTAGTTGGGTGGGGTACCTCCACCCCAACTGTACTGAGCGCTTTTGATGGCATCTATCCTCCTCCTGTGCCCGTGGGCAGAGGACACAGGCTGTGGGTATATCCGGGCCCACAGACCCGCATGCGTGCGAGTGTGTTGTATACAAGCATTCTCTAGTGTGTGCGTCAAATGGAGCCATTTTTATTTGCCCCCATCATAGACCTGCATACCTCAGTATTTTGCAAATAGAATCATTCTGCTTGACTATATTTTGGAGGGGGAGGGGATGAACGATTTTAATGTTCTATTCTAGTACTTTCTCGGCAACCAAGATGGGAAAGCAGATTGTAATCCTTCCGCCTTACACCCATTCCCCTGGAGACTTTGTCTCCCCTCATCTCTGAAGCAGATACGGAAGAGAGAAGATGTCCCGTTTCCTTATCATAATCAAAAGGCTAGAATGTATGATCTGGGCTTCTCAGAATTCCAAGGGACACACAGATGTCCACTTCCTCCAGAGGCTGTCAATCTTCTGACCTCTTCCTCTACCTGATGTCCCACCCCATGGCTATAAATGGGTCTTCTTCAGTCACCATCCTAAAACTGCTGTTGCTGCTACCACACCACATGCCAACAGGTAGTCAGGCCTGGTAATTCCTGAAATAAATTATGTTCCTGGAGTGATTAGGTCTCATATTCCTGTTTGTTATTGGGTTTTGGGCCATTATAATCTAACACTGTTTTTAAGAGAGGGATTACCTTGACCCATTAAAACTTAGCTGACATCCCTGATCCATAACAGCCAATGTTAACTCCTGATTTTTAATAGGGTGTCATCATGCACAATCAAGAATGTTTAACCAGGCCAAATAAATTCAAGAAAGTCACAAAGTGATAAAATATCACATAACTGGACTTGGGAGATGGCTCTGTGCTTAGGAGCACTGGCTGCTGTTGCAAAGTATCCGGGTTTGGTCCTCAGAACACACATGGCAACTAAGAACCTTCTGTAAGGCCAGTTTCACCAGATCCAGTGTTCTCTTCTGACTCCTGGGACCTTTACATGACTTTGAGGTACTGATATACATATATGCAAAACACATATGAACCTTAAAGAAGAGCAATGAAAAACATATCTTAAAATTCACTACCTTTATGTCACTATAAATAAAGAAGTTTGTGAACCTGGGCGTGGTAGCCCACAACTTTGATACCAGCAGTAGGGAGACAGAGGCAGGTTGAGGCTGTGTGAGAATAAGGTTGAAGTTTTCCACAGAGCCAGTTCGAAAGCAATTACAGCAACAAGAAAATCCTGTCTGCAAAAGAACTAAAATAAATAAATGAATACATAAATGAATTCACAAATAAAAAAGGAATAAATAATAATTATACACAGATAATTAAAAAAACTGCAAAGATTGTTCTCATCTCCAGGGAGAAAAGCAGAGAATCTGATAAGACCTTTACTCAGGGCTGATCATGAAGTCAAGAAGATCATCTGGAGACCAAAACAAGGAAATCTGTGTAAGTTCCTTTTGAATTATAAAAAGATAATCAGTCATTCAACCACTGTATATGTTTGACCCAGATCTCAGGTGAGTATTTTCAGTTGATTTTTACTGAAGAGTGGCCACAGTTCAATTGCTAATGTGTATGTTTAAGAGACCGCTCTACAGGGAACCATGAATAGCTACCACTGTGCACCAGGAGGAAAGGTTCTCATTAGAATATTCAGATTCTCTTTCTCCATTTACCTACCTCGGGTAAGGAGCTGTGCACAGAAATTTCTGAAAAAGATATTAGCTTAGAACACTGGGATCTGTTTGACAGTTAAAAAAATATTCCTTTCTGTAGCCTTTATTAGTAAATTGCCCTGTGTTGTTTAGAGTGCTGAAAAGCAAGGTCTGGAGATGGTACTTAATCTTCCCTCCTTAGACCCACATGTTCTTCCACTGCCTCACAAAGCTTTTATCCTTCCTTCACCAGGTCAGCCCTGGGTTTTCTTCTATACTAGATCCTGCTGTAAATTTAGACTGGTTGGCATAAAATACTCTAAATTGTTATGTAAGCCATAATAATAATTTATTCTGCAACTTGATCTATTGTAACAGGGTAAGTCTTCATTAAGCTGTTGAACTGGCTGGTTACCATTTACAGGGATATGTGACAGAAGACAGGTCCCTCTATTATGATCACTTAGACTTTGAAAGACATATATGCTTGTATTGGCTTGAGCCATCTTTATGATGTCTGTCATACATATGAGTACAACGTCAGAAGATTCCAAGTTAACATGGAGTTAGGAATGAAATTTATGTTTTTCAGTATATTACTCATTCAGAGTATAATCTTCAAATCCATGTTCAAGTACATTTTCACCTACTTGAAATAATTCCTACCGAACACTATGGTCACGGTTGACTTATTATTCCTTCCTTAACATTTCACCAATCTCTGTAAATAAATGCAGTAAACACCTTGAATCCCCCCCCCACACCCCGTGAATTTGGCCAGCAATAGATACTTTTTTCCCATAGAACCTTTTGAGGAGGGGATAAATATTGTTTAATGCCCCCTGGAAGAAATTCTCACAATAGATCATAAGTTTAATTGATAATGCTATTATCTCTCATACTATTAAATAAAAGAAATTATTAAAAGTATGCAAGAATGGAAATATTTGTTGTACAAAAATATTTGTTGTACAAAAATATTTACATAGGAGGATTAAATGGTTGCACATTTTTTAAAATATAAAATTCACATACATACATTCTCCAATTTATGAAGGCTTGATTAATTTGTATATGGCACATAAAATATGAAATTGTAGGCCCTGGAAAGATGGCTCAGTGGTTATGAGCACTGACTGCATTTGCAGAAGATCTGAGTTCAATTCCCAGCACCCACATGGTGGTTAACAACCATCTGTTACTCCAGATCCAGGTGATCTGTTGCCTTCTTCTGACTTCCCTGGGCATTGCACACACAGGTACACTTAACCTCTGCAGGCAATACACTTATGTATAACAAACTTAAGGAATAAAATTTTAAAAAATATGAGACTTAAATTTGGAGTATATATAACCATAAAAGTTGTGATGTCAAAGTTCAATCAAATCTCTCCTTAAATTTGTAGACTTCTTGGTTTACAGACCTGGCTTAAAGAACAGTAAATGAACCTGTGGTTAATGTTTATGTAAGAGAAGTTACTGTTTTACTCTTAGTTTCTCTAAGTCTCTGATACTACAAAAATTTCCATGTGTTCAAGTATTTTGCCTGGACTTTACTCTTTCCAGGTGGTTCTGCTCAAAAGTCATGATATTCTTACCGAATTAGAACTTTATTGCATTTGATTATTCCTTTACACAGAGATGATTTAGACAAATTTGCATTTTCTCGGTCTACTGTCAATAATAGGCCTTTTTGTCTCAATTTCAATAGAAACTTCTTCCTCAACGTATAAACTGTAGCCCCCTACATTATCGTTTAATGGTGGGTAAATAAGGGAATGCATCATATTACAGAAAGATCCCAATTCTTTAAAACACAGTTCATCATATGGAGGTGAAACCAGTAGCATCCTCTGGTAGGGATAAGTATTTCTGAGAATCAAGTAGTGAAAATCTTCATTACTAAACTTCTATTTGGAGCTTCTCCCTGACCAAGTTCAATAAATTTTTCTAAATAATCTTCTCAGAAACATTTGCACTAACTTCCTTTTAAGTGAAATTCATAGTTGACTATAGTTTGTTTCTAGGGTATCCTATGAAATTCCTTTCAACGTACATATGGTGTTTCAATTGTCTTCAACACTAGGTTGAAGTGCTGGGGAACAGAAAATATGACAAAAATACTTTTTATGAAAATCTCATAGAATTGATTTTAAAAATATCCAAGACCTGTAGAAAAAACGTGGTGACCATTTCTGAAGTCTGAAGCTTTTGTAAAATCAAGTGTATTTTGTGTCCAACTGTTCTGTCAGTGCAACAAAGTTACAGAGATTCCTCGTGGCATGATGAGAAAGGTAACAGGATTAAGAGGGAAGGAAAGACGTAAATATCTTGCATCACAGAAAGAGTAACAAGCAAGACAGGGTTGACTGTCTGATGTAACCTTCAGTCAATTTGACCTCAGCAAAGTTCCCTTGCAGTATTCAATAAATTTGAATCAGTATTCTTTTTGATGAAGAGCAATTCTCACAAGTTTTATGACAAAGCAAATAATTATAAATGTGATTTTTATCATGAATTCTAATTATCGCAATGGCCCATGACATAAAAAGCACAGCCGTACAGAAAGACTTTTGCATGAATCTGCAGGTTCCTTTCCAATTTTGTAAACTAAGAGCTCTCCACAAAAATTCCATGAATAAAAAGCAATATATACATATTTATGTGTCAAAAACAATCCTCATCGGATCACCTTCTTTTCCTCTTTGAATTTTATGTTCTGATGAAATTTTTATAACAAACTGAGCCAGGCAAGTTTGGCCTAAATGTGTGGTGTTAGCCCATTCTCTTCAGCATGGTCAATATTCCCTAATACAAACCCATAAACAACACTGACACTAGCTCCCATGTCTGCCAAATATCAAATATTCCTCAGCTAGAAGTACACTGTCTTGTGCCTCTGCATCTCGAATGGGGAAAGGTTGACTGGATTCATTTTCTTTGTCTTTCCTGCAAGAGAGCACAGCTATTTGGAGTTCATGAGACCCACAGTCCTGTTAGTTCATAAAGATTTTTCTTGACACCAGTCAATCCAGTCTGATCTTTGGCTCTTTGATCTTTCTGTCTCCAGTTTCCTCATGCTTCCTGAGCCTGGATTGAAAGCCACATGATAATGTTGTCCCATTTATGGGTGAGCACTCTATTAATACTTATTTACTGTCTGTAAATTTGACAAAATTAATACTCTAAGTATTAACCACGTGTGCAGCACAAATGACTGAGAGTAACATTGATCTTCCTATGAATAGATGGATTTTTAAGAGTCACTTTGTTACTGTGTACATCCATCTATATACAAAGGAGTAAACTGACCACTAAGGAGTAGGGACTTACCACAAATTATCATGAATATTGACACTACAAATCGTGAATGTCCTGTGGCAAAGGGAACTAAATCATATCAGAAAAAGGTTTGTTGTTCAGAAAATATTCATTATTTTTCTTAATCCATTGACATATATCCTCAGGTTTGGTTCATAAATTTGAACAAAGATTCTACTTGATGTATGGTTTGATATCTCCAATTCAGGGTATAAAGATTTAAAGATAGTACAACTCAAAACTATATATTCTAAAGGTATAATATTTCTAGATAGAATTCTAAGGAAATAGTGATCTAGGCTATAAACATCTGTTAATTATATCCTTAGATACAATTAATTACACTCTAAAGTTCTCAGGAAATAATGATTCAGGATGTAAGTTTATGATGATACAATTTAGTAAAACAAGGCTATCTGCTATTTATTTTCCAACAAAAGTTTAAGACCATTCAATCAAATGTACGACAAAATTATGGTAAGTGAAACATGTTTTGAACTTCTTAGTTCCTATGATTACCTGGACTTCAGAGACATAAATATTCCTACAATTTGGCTGTGACTCACGTCCAGTCTTTTTTTATTTATTTTTATTTTTTATTTTTTATTTTTTTATTGATGCTTTGTGTATTTCATACATCATTTTCCAATTCAGTTCAGGCATATTTCCCTTTCCCTTCCTCCCACCCCACCCCACCTCATCCCAGATCATGCATTCTGCTATAACTGTCCTGCCTCTTTCTCTCAGTTGTTTTTCACTTTTTAGCAATAAGTGATAATTTGAGTACAAGCATCCTTCTTGTAAAACCAATTTGCAAGCAGTTGTGCCCAAATCCACACAGCCCCTTGGTCCCACCATCCGGCAGGGGGTCGCCTTGAACTCACAAAGTTCTGCCTGCCGCTGCCTCCCGAGTGCTAGGATTAAAGGCATGCACCACCACACCCAGCTACATTTATTATTTTAAGATTAGAATCTGATTGCCTTAATTCCCAGAGAGTTTGAGAATAGGAAAAATGGAAATAATTGTAAACTACTGTATTGGGCTCCATTTGACATTTATTAAATGGAGAGAGGCCAGCAGCTGTGACCATGGCATGTTTTCTTAAAAAATAAAAGTCAAAAGTAGCAATCTTAGTATTATTTACTGATTAATTAAATACTTTATTCTAATGTGACCTATATACTTTGGTCTATAGTATTGGTTTGGTCAATATTCCTTTAATCTGATGCTGAATCAACAGAGCCAATCAAAATACAATAATGTATTGTGTTTACATACTTATAAAGATTTATAAAGCATGATTTTTGAAATTTTGGCAATAAAATGAGAGCTGTTTGAATACAGATTGATATATAATCAATCAATATATTTAATTTAACAAATTCCAGGATTTTTTTGTCACGTGATCTTACATGGGACGGCCTTATGTTTAGTTAATTTTAAACAGTGGAAACACTTGTGTTTTAGGTTGCTGGAAAGGAAAATGATTCTCTCCTTTCATGAAGAGCTATCATAGGTAATTATTAACACTTGGAACAAGATATCTGTTAAGCAAACTTGGAAGTAAAAGCAATTATTAATTATGATATAAGTAATTCATATAAATGGAAAAGAAAGAAGAACACATATTTGCATTGACTGCTGGCTTCATTTTGTTTCAGCTGAAGAAACTGGCTTAAGCATCTTCCAAGTGGTGCCACTCACAGAGAACCTCATGTCCATTTATAACATGAATGTGGATTTGGAAGGAAAGATCACACATATGATCACACTCATTTGTGAGCATGGCACTTTATTATGAATAGTAGAAACATGCATTCCTATCCTGTTTGTAATTAAGGAGAAAGATGTGGGTCCATTGCTATATGTTCTGGAACTAGGAACTATTACAAGCTCTTGGCACCCCACTGAGCATCCCTTTCCCCTTACATTTCCTGTGATACAGGGAAAGACACAAATGTGACTGGGGAACAGCTGCAGGAGTTCTATCAACTGGCTGAGAAGAATGGCATTATAAAGGAAAATATTCAGTATGCAGTCCCCACCGGTATTGTCCTTCTGCTTTATCCCCCAAAGAAGTCCATCCATAATAAGAGAAATTCTTGATTTAAAGAATTCTTTCTATTCAAAGATAGCTATTTTAAAATTAATCACTTTTTAATAATGTTTAGATATAGGAAATTCAGTCAATGATTTACAGACGTGTTTGTTCTTAACCTTTACAGACACTTGTGATCATTGAAGATATCCTTTGGGTGAGTAAAACTCAGAATTTATGTTGGCTCAAATTTTTTTCACATTCTTTTTTGGTCGGACTCTTATTGTGTTTTTCTATATTTGGGTTCCCAAATAACCTGACAAAGGCAATTCAATCTAACAGTCATTTCTTTTGTTTCACTGTTGGATGTTAGAGTCCATCATGGTGGGCTTTTCATAAGGACAGGGGATTTCTGTCGCTGGTCACAGGGGAGACTTATTCACAATTTAGGTTTTATTAGCATTTTCAGACCTTTAGTGAAATAGCATCAGGCCACCTACCTGTAACTTATTTTTTCTGTTTTTTTTTTAAATCAGATATAGTTTCAGAACCATGTTCTTCATCAAATCCATATATTTGGTATGGAGAAGATTCACCCACTTCTCTCACATTATCTTCAGTTATCACCTGGAAATCAAGAGAATCTGACCTGTGGATTTGCTTCTTCTTCAATACATATTTTCCTTTAAGTAAATAAATTTATTTTTATGCAAACAATTCTGCATTCAAGCTATGCAATTGAACACTCAATGTAAACACATTTCCTTTTTTAAAAATTTATTTATTTATCAAATCTAGACCTGTGTTCCCCCCCACTCCCCCACACCGCCAGAGCTCATGCATTCTGCCAAACTTGCTTTTCATCTCTTTTTCAGTCTTTCTCAATATTCTCCATGTGGAAGTTGACTGTTTTGAGCAGAGGTTCACTGTTTCAGTCAGTTCTTCGATGTAGTCCTTTCTGTTGTTATTGTTGTTGACTCCAATATGGATCACTCCCATCTGTTTTGGACAAAAGCTCAAGGGGCTGTGCACAAGAAATACTTACAACTAGGTAATTGGCACTAGCATCCACACATGAGGGATACCATTCGTCTTTTGTTTTTCTGGGACTGTGTTATTTCACTCAGCATGATTCCTCTAGCTCCAGCCATTTTCCTGCAAAGGTCATGATGTGGTCTTTCTTTACTGCTGCATAGAACTCCATTGTGTAGATGGGCCATATTTTCTCTATCCACTCATCAGTTGAGGGGCATTTTGGTTGGTTCCAGCTCCTTGCTATTGTGAAGAGAGCTGCAATAAACATGGCCGTGCATGTATCTCTGCGGTGGGGTGAGTCTTGAGGGTACATGCCTAGGAGTGGAATGGGTGGGTCGGGTGGCAAGTTCATTCCAAGTCTTCCAAGGGTTTTCCACACTGCTTTCCATAGTGGCTGTACGAGTTTACATTCCCACCAGCAGTGGATGAGTGTTCCCCTTTCCCCACAACCTTTACAGCACTTGGTATCATTTGTCTTCTTGATCCTAACCAATCTTATTGGAATAAGATGATATCTTAAAGTGGTTTTGATTTGCATTTGTTTAAAGATTAGTGATGTTGAACATTTCTTAAGGTGTTTCTCAGCCATCTCTAATTCCTCAATTGTGAAGTCTCTGTTCAGCTCTTTGCTCCATCTATTGTGTGGGTCATTTGTTTTCTTTCTTTGTTTTTTGAGTAGTTTATATATTCTGGAAATCAATGCTTTGTCAGATGTTTCTGCGGTGAAGGTTTCCTCCCACTCTGTGGGATTACTCTTCACTTCCTTGATTGTTTCTTTTGACGCACAGAAGCTTTTGAGTTTAATGAGGAATAACCCATGGCTGATGCCACGAGCCTACATCCTCTAATGTTTAGGAGATATTATAAGCCACAGTAAGACCATGTCATATTTAACAGAAAAAAAAATGTAATTCATGGATTAACATACCATCCACACATCTGTGTCTATACCAAAGTAACCAACCATAACAATTAGTACTGTTTAAATACCTATATACCTAATTGCTTGTGCTTCATTAGTAGGATAGAAATGTTATTCCTGGACAAACTGTCAGCCCATGAAAGGAAACAGCCAGAATTGACCAGAGTCCAAGACAACAGCTCCAAAGAAAGTAGATTGTTTTGCTTCTCATCCACCTGTGCACCTTTTCTAAGCCTATGGAATAATCTGCGGAAGAGGGGGCATGGTAGAATGTAAGGGCTGCAATTGGGGTGAATGGTGAAACTACAACAATATAGACTGGACACTCATGATCAACTTGATTGAACATACAAACCCCCCCTGCTGGATGGTGGGACCCATGGGCTGTGTGGGTTTGGGCACAACTGCTTGCAAATTGGTTTTACATGAAGGATGCTTGTACTCATAAATTATCACTTATTGTTAAAAAATGTAAAAAAACTGAGAGAAAGATGCAGAACAGTTATGGCAGAATGCATGATCTGGGATGGGGCAGGGTGGGGTGGGGGGAGGAAAAGGGAAATATGCCTGAACTGAATTGGAAAATGATGTATGAAATACACAAAGCATCAATAAAAAATGAAAATTAAAAAAAAGAAATTCTCGATACAACATAGTTGTTACATGTGGTTTCCATACATCGGAAATTATATACTGAATATAGATATGACTCTAATAGTGTGAAATAACATTTCTTAGACCCCTGTTAGGAGCTCAGCATGGAAAAGTAGAATGCTTCCAGAAAGATCCCCAAGAGGGCTCATTAGAAAACACTGCAGTTGCCTTCTTTGATTCATGTAAAAGATTGGAGATTGTGTTTTCCTGCAGACTATATCAAAAGTGCTATTGCTCCTTGCCTGCAAGCTGTTGAGATGCGCCACCATGAGCCCCCAGCCCCAGGCTGCTCTTGGGCCTAAGCACAAGGCCTGACATAGGGTCCCAGAGCCTCCTGAGCCTCCTGGGGGAGGAGAGGAGCCAGACGAGCACTTTGCTCCCTTCTCCTGGGTTGTCACCTGTGGGACAATCTCAGCTAGCAAGAAGGAGAGGGAGCAGTAGTAGGCCTCATGGCCACTGCCACACCTCCCACAGGAAATTTCTGATTCGTTTGAATCCTTGACGAGCATCTGTAGAAGAACAAGTAATAGATGGGTGTGAAAACACTTAGTGATAGCTCTTCTTCCCAGAGCCAGGAAATGCTTGGAAATATGAATATGATACCAAATGTTGGACATTTTTGTCATATCAGTATTTGTTTCCAGTACAAAATCTTCCGGGCTCCTAAAGTAGTTTGCAGTGATTTCTAGCACACCAAACTTGTAGGCAAAGCAAAAGATGACAAAAATGTGTTGCATCTGCATCATATTACAATGACTGGCTTTATACACCTTTTATAACACTCTTACACAGCTGTTCTGTCAATTAACACAGAAAATATTACTGATGTTCTAGCTGCAGCTAGCTATATGCAAATATTCAGTGTTGCTTGTATGTGCTCAGAATCCATGAAATCAAGTATTTATGGAATACAACCAATACCCAACCAGAAAAATGTGTAGATGCTGGACAAGTAAAATAAAATTTTACTTCTCGAGATGGAAGCACTTCTCAGTGTCTTCAGAATGCAACGCGGTGGAAAGAAACATTCCTGTCTGCAGAGAATCAAGAAGAAAATGCAAAAGCTACATTGTTATGTTTCCTGAGAGTCCTGTAAAATGTAGCACACAAACAAGTTCATCCCAGGTATTGAACTCTTCAGCTTCCTATGCAGAAAATAGAAATCAGCCAGTTCAATCTTTAGCTTTTCCCTGGTCTTTCCCTTTTGGAATTGATCAAAGAATTCAGCATGAAAAAAATAAGCAGGCAGAAAATACCTGGACTTTAGAATTGCGTGGTCCATCTGAGACAGGTAGAAGAATGGCTGATTATGTGACTTGTGAGAGCACATAAACTACCTTGCCTCTGGGTACCTAAGGAGATATCTAGGGCAAAGTAGAAAGATTAAGTGATGAGGAGGTCCATGAGGAAGTGTCCCAGCCTGTCAGTGTATCACAGAGCTCGCTGAGTGAACAGCAGACAGTGCCAGGAAATGAACAGGTCCATGAGGGCCTTCTGATTAGTCCAGTCTTCCTCTATAGGCTCAGTAGATGAAGGAGTTACAGAGGGGTTGCATACACCTCAAAGTACTTCTAGCACCAATACTCATGCAGACGATGATTACCAAAGTACAGAACGACCATGTCCAACTGGTCCAGACAGACCTTTTTAGTGTCCAACCTGTGGGGTATGATTCACCCTTATTCAGAACCTGAAACAGCACATACTTCTCCACTCAGTAATTAAACCATTTCAGTGTGATGGCTGTGGGAAAAAGTTCACCAAGGCTTATCCACCAAAGATGCATCACCTAAAGCATGAAGGTAAATGCTGTTTCTGGTGCTAGATACATTTTGCCACTTTCACTTCCTTCGGGAAATATAAACATCATATAAAGGTTTCTGGCACATTATCTGCAAGCTTTGGATTTACAAGTGCAAAACATGTGGTGCTATGTTCACCAACTCTGGTAATTTAATTGTGCACCTCAGGAGTCTGAACCATGAAGCATCAGAGCTTGCAAACTACTTTCAGAGCAGTGATTTCTTATTACTAGACTACTTAAATCAAGAGCAAGAAGAGACCCTTGTTCGGTATGATCTTGGAGAACACAGTTTAGAAAGCAACTCTTCCGTTCAAATGCCTGTAATCTCACAAGTCTCCTCAACCCAGAATTGTGAAAGCATTTCCCCTTGGGGTCTCTTGCTGGACTAACAGAAAAAGAGGAAGAAGTGCAAGAGCAGCCAAAGACCAGGGCCTGTGCCGAGTCCACCCAAGATGATCCCCCTAAATTAGAACTGTCGTCTCTAACATAGAGTAATTGTGTGATTTGGCTTCATATTTGATTTTTGAAAAGTGCCTGTTCTTGGTCTTGTACATTTAAATTAAATTTATTGTTTCTTTTTAAACAAGAAATGATTTCCCTTTGTAAGTCCTGAAACTGTTGGGTTTGTTGGTTTTTTTTTTTCCCCACAAAAGAGAGAGGCTTCTGTGGGTATACAGTAATGTGTAATATTGAAGCAGTTGATTTATATCACACCAGGACTTCTTTAATTAAAAGCAGGCTAACAGCACATCATTAGATACCATAAGTTACCAGATGGATATTGACCTTCCTGAGGTGGAAGAGGTCATGAGAAGTTACTAAACAGATTTTGACAATGGCTTAATTAGATGTTTACTTCTGTATGCAGGATATTGCAAACTTTGTAGATTTTGGAAGCTTTCTTTAAAATTAAGGCAAATACTTCTGAAATCCAACAGTTTTTAAGCAATTATGATTTTTCATGATGAAAATTTTGGATCAGGCAGGCATTTCCTGTACTTTTACAGTACCAGTCCAAAAGCAGAGATACATGACTAAGAGGACACAGTCTGTGGATGGAATGACCAGGAGTGCAGAATGAGGCATGTATACCCAGCCTGCTTTAAAGCAACTCTTTGAACACTGGTTTCCTTACTAAAGTTAATGTTTACTGGTCTTTGAATATTAATGCCTGCCTAACTCGGTTATCACCCAGATCAGTTTCCCTTGTCCCATCAACAGTACTTTCACTTGCATATGCTATTGTGTTGCCATATAAAGGAAAATTATTGAAGGTATTCTATATTTTATATATAGATTTATGTATTGGGGATGTTTTGGACAAAATAATAAATTCTGTTTTGAGGCTAACACCACCACCACCAACAAAAACAATAACAGCAACAAGTGGTATTGGCATAAATGCTTCCAGAAAGTTCTGCCTCACCAAGGCTCTTGGGTTACTGAATTCTCTTCCTGCTCAGGAAGCTCCTGACCAGAATACAGAAAAGGAGCACAGTCCCTGCAGCCCATATTTTAGTGCAGAGGCAAATGTGGTGCCTACCCAACAGCAGTGCAGAGGTGGATGAGTTGCCCGCCCAACAGAATATTTTTTTGTGTGTGTGCAGAGGGGGATGAGGTGCCGGCCCAGCCAAAACCAAGCGCTTTCATTTTCCTGTGTCTTTGTTCTTGCCACCACCTGAGTGTTGGTTTCTCTATTTTGTGTCTCATGTTGATTGTTCTCTGTGGTTATCAGAATGTGACAGAAGTTTTCGGGCAGACTTCTTCTTCCTACCCCTTCTATTCCCAAATTCTATCTCCCCAAACTAGTGCTGTTTATCCTTCAGGGAAGGTAGCCACTCCGGTGTCTAACGGAAGCAACTTTGGTATGTCTATGCGCATGTCTAATTTTTTGTGTGTGGTTGTTCAGTCATTATAATAGTCTCATGTTGGTTCTGTAAAACAAAGTGGCCACTTCAAGTTTCAATCCATTATGTGCACAGAGTCACTCATTTTGCCAAGCCAGACTAGATACACACATGCAAAGATTAAAAATTGATATTTAAAAACATATTTAAAGGCATAAAATTTGGACACTATAGACATCTCTAAATTTATTGTCTCTGAGTCTATCAAATGCTTCACAACACATGGTAATTTTTATCGGAATTAACGTCTGAGTTGACTGTTTAATGGAATTATCTATTTTTTTGAGGCCTCTATGGAAAAGATTCAGGGCTGAAAATGAGTTCTTGAACTGGCTTTTGTTTTGGGTGGGGCAGTTTTGTTGCCCCTTGGGACCAGGTGTGGTGGCACATTCCTTTAATTCCAGTCCTTGAGAGGCAGATGCAGGCAGTTCTTTGTGAGCTCAAGGCCAGCATGGTCTACAGAGTAAGTTCCAGGCCAGCTGAGACTAAAGAGAGACCTTGTCTCAAGAAGGCAAATAAAAGACAAAAAAACAAAGCAAAAAAAAAGAAAGCATGTGTAAGTGTTGGTAATTCCCACATGCATAGAAATTACGCATGTGTATGTGACTATTGGTAATATTCTACCGGAAGTAAATAACATGGTGTTTGAGAAAAATAAATACTGGGTAGCTGTCTCCATGAAAATAGTTCTTGGCATTGGACAGGTCCCTGCCTTATTTCCAATACCATCTGGTCAGTGGGCTGGGCCTTAGGTGTGAGTGAGAGTTGGTTTTTGAGTAAGAGGATGCATAAAGCATATTGGAGCTAGTAAGAAACATGTGGGAAAAATAAATATGCATGTTTGAGATGGCTGGGGCTTATTTTCCCTGTACTAGGAGAAGGCATCGAGATGTCTTCTAGGCAGAGAAGGTAGGGAAAGGCTGAACAAAGGATTGGAATTGTGCTGCTTTTACTAATGGAAAAAGGGAGAGAGACAGTGCAAGCCACAAGCTAGATTTTGGGTTTAGAGACATCTCCCCAGAAGACATACATGTATCCCCATGTTTCTAGGTAATTTTCCTA
Source organism: Rhizomys pruinosus (assembly GCA_009823505.1). NCBI lineage: Eukaryota > Metazoa > Chordata > Mammalia > Rodentia > Spalacidae > Rhizomys > Rhizomys pruinosus. Next base: position 908,824 of record VZQC01014245.1, on the reverse strand, counting down.
ATGCTTGAGTGTTTGTACCAATTTAACTTAATACCGGTATCTTATCATTTTACTAAAACTTGAAGTGCCATGTGATATGCATAAAAAGCTTGGCCAAAAACCAAACACTCTTAAACCTTGGCTAGATATACACTTTGATTTTTAAAAAAGGTGACTGAACCTTAGAAAATTAAGCTTATTTATATAGTGTCATTTTTATCTGTCACAACAAACCTCCTCAGACTTTTATCACTTGCATAGTCTTTTTATCATATTTACATAAATTCTTACTAAAAACTACCTTTTAACATATTTTACCTTTTTAATACCATGAGACATAACATTTATAACCCTTAATTGTGCAGATTTTCTAAGTAATTAACATTTATTTCCCATGTAACTAGATGGGACAGTTATCTCTGATACAATAGTTTGAAAAATCATAGAAATGCTCAATAAATTTGAGTTCTTAGTTTCAAACATCTCAGGACTAAACACCCTCTATATCTACCCAGGCAATCATGCCGCTTCCTTTATGGCGGGGATGCAAATGGTCAAGATAGCTTCACACAGCAACTTTTTAAAGTATCTTTCTGGGCCAAAGACTCTGTCTATGAGGATTCAAGTAGCCCTGTCAGGCCTCCAACAGCAGATTGTGAAGGGCCTAATGTCTGCTCTTCCTTTTTTAAAATTTTGTATATTTATTTATTTATTTAATTTTTGTAAATGACATTTCTTTTTTTTCACATAAACTTATTTTTATTTTTTTAACAAATCTAGATCTGTGTCCCCACCATTACCCTACCTCACCAGAGCTCATTCACTCTGCCAAACATGCTTTTCATCTCTTTCTCAGTCTTTCTCAATATTCTCCATGAGGAAGTTGACTGTTTTGAGCAGAAGTTCACTGTTTCAGTCAGTTCTTCTATGCAGTCCTTTCTGTTGTTGTTGTTGTTTCCAATATACATCACTCCCAACTGCTTTGGACAAAAGCTCAGGGGGCCCTACACAAGAAATACTTACAACTAGGCAATTGGCACTAGCATCCACAGATGAGGGATACCATTCGTCATTTGCTTTTCTGGGACTGTGTTACTTCACTCAGCATGATGTCCTCTAGCTCCAGCCATTTTCCTGCAAAGTTCATGATGTTGTCTTTCTTTACTGCTGCATAGAACTCCATTGTGTAGATGTACCACATTTTCTCTATCCACTCATCAGTTGAGGGGCATTTGGGTTGGTTCCAACTCCTTGCTATTATGAAGAGAGCTGAAAAAAACATGGCCGTGCATGTATCTCTGTGGTGCGGTGAGCCTTGACGGTACATGCTCAGGAGTGGTATGTCTGGGTCGGGTGGCAAGTTCATTCCAACTCTTCCTAGGGTCTCCACACTGCTTTCCATAGTGGCTGTACGAGTTTACATTCCCACCAGCAGTGGATGAGTGTTCCCCTTTCCCCACAACCTCTGCAGCACTTGGTATCATTTGTTTTCTTGATCCTTGCCAGTCTTATTGGAGAAAGATGATATCTTAAAGTGGTTTTGATTTGCATTTCCTTAATGACTAGTGATGATAAACACTTCTTAAAGTGTTTCTCAGACATCTCTAATTCATCGCTTGTGAAGCCTCTATTCAGTTCTTTGCTCCATCTATTGAGTGGGTCATTTGTTTTCTTTTTTCTTTGTTTTTTGAGTAGTTTATATATTCTGGAAATCAAGGCTTTGTCAGATGTATCTGTGGTGAATATTTCCTCCCACTCTGTGGCATTTCTCTTCACTTCCTTGATTGTTTCTTTTATGTAAAGAATCTTTTGAGTTTAATGAGGTCCCATTTGTCAATTGTCGACCTTAATTCTTGCACAGCTGCTGTCTGATTTAGGAAGTCTTTTCCTAAGCCTTTGTCTTGCAATCTGCTGCCAACTTTTTCTTCTATTGCCTTCAGAGTTTGGGGTTTCATGTTGAGTTCTTTGATCCATCTTGAGTTGACTTTTGTACAGGGCGAGAGGTAGGGGTTTAATTTCATGCTTCTCCAAGCGATGATCCAGTTTTGCCAACACCAATTGCTGAAGATGCTGTCTTTTCTCCATTGTGGCTTCTTTGCACCCTTGTCAAATATAAGATGGCTAAAATTGTATATACTCAGATTTGGATCTTCAGTTTTGTTCCATTGGTCAACAGGTCTGTTTTTGTGCCAGTACCAGGCTGTTTTTATGATTATAGCCCTGTAGGATAGTGTGAAGTCTGTTATAGAGACCCCCCCCCCCGTGTAGCTCTTTTCGCTCAGGGTTGTTTTGGCTATTCGGGGTCTTTTGTTTCTCCAAATGAATTTAAGGACTTTTGTTTCCTAGCCTGTGAAGAAACTCTTGGGGATTGTGATTGGAATTGTGTTAAATCTATACAAGAGTTTCGGTAGAATGGACATTTTTAAAATGTTAATTTTCCCAATTCATGAGCATGGGAGGTTTTTCCATCTTCTGATGTCTTCTTCAATGTCTTTCTTTAAAGGTTTAAAATTTTTGTTGTAGAGATCCTTGGTGTCTTTGGTTAGGTTTGTTCCTAGGTATTTTATTGTTTCTGAGGCTATCGTCAGTGGGAAGGTCCCTTTAAATTCTTTCTTTAGTTGCTTGTTCTTGGTGTAAAGAAAGGCCATTGAGTTTTTAAGGTTAATTTTGTATCCTGCCACTTTGCTGAAGCTGTTAATCATTTCTAGGAGTTTTCTGGTGGAGTTTTTAGCATAACTTAAGTAAACAATCATATCATCAGCAAATACGGATGACTTGACTTCTTCTTTTCCAATTAGTACTCCTTTAATTTCCTTTTCTTGCCTTCTTGCTATAGCAAGTGTTTCAAGCACTATATTGAAGAGGAGTGCTGACAGGGGGCAGCCTTGCCGAGTTCCTACCATTAAAGTGAATGTTTCTGTTATTTCCCCATTTAGGATGATATTGGCTGTGAGTTTCCAGTATATGGCTTTGATTACATTGAGGAGTGATCCCTCCAATCCAATTCCTTCTAGGACTTTAAGCATGAAGGGATGCTGGATTTTTGTCAAAGGCTTTTTCAGCATCAATTGAGATGATGGTGTGGTTTTTGTCTTTGATAAGATTTATGTGTTTGATGATGTTTATTGATTTTCGTATGTTGAACCATCCCTGCATCTCTGGTATGAATCCATCTTGGTCATGATGGATGATCTTCTTGATGTGGGTCTGTATGCGATTTGCCAGTATCTGCTTTAGAATTTTGGCATCTGTGTTCATTAGGGAGTTAGGTCTATAATTCTCCTTTTTAGTTGTATCTTTGCCTGGCTTTGGTCATAGAGTGATGCTGGCTTCACAGAAGGAATTTGGGAGAATTCCCTCTGATTGTATCCTTCTAAAGAGTTTCAGTAATAATGGTTGTAGGTCATTTTGAATTGTTTTATAGAGTTCTGCCTTAAAACCATCTGGGCTTTTTTTAGTTTTGAGATTTCTTACTACATCCTCAATTTCTTCATATATTATGGGTCTGTTTAAGCTGCCGATCTCTTCTTGGTCGAGCTTTGGTGATTCCCAGAATTTCAGATATTCATCCATTTCTTCTAAGTTTTCAAACTTGGTAGAGTATAGGTTCTTGAAATATTCCCATATGATTTTCTGGATCTTTTCCTTGTCTGTTGTGATATTTCCCTTTTCATCAAGGATTGTATTGATTTGGAGTTGTCCCTTCTTTCTTTTGGTTAACTGGGCTAGATGTCTGTCTTGTTTATTCTTTCAAAGAACCAACTTTTGGAATCATTGATTTTTTGTATTGTTTTCTTTGTTTTATTTCATTGATTTCTGCTCTGATTTTTGTGATTTCTTCCTTTCTGTTGCATTTATGGTTCATCTGTTGTTGCCTCTCAAGTGCTTTTAGCTGTAGTGTTAGATCATTCACTTGTGCTCTTTCTGTTTTTCTAATGTAGGCACCCAGGGCTATAAACTTCCCTCTTAGGACTGCTTTTAAGGTATCCCATAGGTTTTGTTGTGTTGTATTGTCATTGTCATTCAGTTCCAGGAATGCTTTTATTTCTTTCTTTATCTCTTCCTTGACCCATTCATTATTCAAGAGTGTGTTGTTTAGTCTCCATGTGTTACTTGAGTAGGTATTAGGCTATATCCTAGTGTTGGTGTTGAACTGCACTGTGGTCGTATAGAATGCATGAAATATTTCAATCTTTGTTGATTTGTGGGAGTGTTTTCCTTGTGTCCGATGTGGTCGATTTTGGAGAATGTTCCATGGGGTGCTGAGTAGAAGGTATTCTCTTGGTATTAGGTGGAATATTCGGTAGAGGTCTATGAAGGTTCCATTTGGTGTAATCACATTTTCAGTTCAGCTGTCTCTGTTTATTTCTTTTATGGTCCCTGGTTGACCTATCCAAAGGCTCAGTGGGTATTGAATTCCCCTATATAGAGTGTACTGGGTTAGTGGGTGATTTGTGCTCTCTGGAGAGATTGTCTCTTATAAATAAGTTTGGTGCACCAGATTTGGGGCATATATTCATGATTGTGAAATCTATTTGGGCTGAATTGTTCCTTTGAAAAAGGATATTGGCCTTCTTTGTCTCTTCTGCTTTCTATTTACTTAGAGTCTGTTATTTGGGTCTGTATAAAATAGATACCCTGCATTCTTGGTACCATTTCTCTTATAGACTTTTTTTTCCATCCTTTTCACTTTAAGGGTGGTGTCTGTCCTTGAGGTAGATGTGTTTCTTGACACAGCATACAATAGGATTCTGTTTCCTAACCAATACAATCCCAGGCAATGGTCTTTTGATTGGGAATTTAGTCCATTATATTTAAGGGTTATGGCTGATAGGTCTGTGTTGCTTTTCTGTTGCCTTGTTATCCAATTGGCCTTTTAGTTAGATTCGTTCTACTTCCTGCAGTTATGCTTTTATTAAATTTCTTTCTAGTACCTGGGGATGGTTGCGTTCTCTTCTCCTCTGTTTCTTTGAATTGCTTCGAGTATTTTCTCTAAGGGTTGGTCCTCCGACATGTATTCTTTAAACTTTTTAACTTGTCTATGGAAAGTTTTTCTCCTCCTTCAATTATAATCGACCATTTTTGCTGGGTATAGTAAACCTGGGTTGGCATCTATTGCCTTTAACACACTGGGAATAAGCTTTGCTCCAGGTTACTTGTTTGTGCACTAGTTTGCACTGGAGAAGTCAGTGGTAATTCTGATACGGTTCCCCTTATAGGTCACTGTTGTTTTCTCTTGTCGGCTTTAAATGATTTTGTCTTTTTTGGTTCTAAGCATTTTTATTATGATGTGGCGTGGAAGAACTTCTTTTCTCCGACTCTTGTCCTGTTTGGAGTCTAATGTGCTTCTTGTATGTGTATCTGTTTGGTCTTTTTTTATTTGGAGGAAAGTATTTCATCTATTATTCTGTTTGAGATGCTGATCAATACCATTCTCTTGGGATTTCGTCTCCTTCCTCTATTCCTATGGTATGTAGGATGTTTGGTGGCGTTTTCATAGTGCCCCCATGTTTCCTGGTTGTCCACTTTTGGTTGTATTTTGAAATTTTTCATGATATTTCCTTGAGGTTTTTAGTTGTTCTGTGTTTTATCTCCAAGGTCTGATATTCGTTTTCTGTTTCTTTCCTCCTCCTCATTCTGTGTTCTGAGGCGTGTTCCACTCCTTTCTCTTGTTTGGATGGTGTTGTTTGAATTTCCTTTTTTCATTGCCTCTTCTGAGTTTTTTTGAGTAATTTTCTATTCTTTTTGGAGCTTTCCAAATCCTTCCTGTACTCTTTGCTTTGCTGGTTGGTTGTCCATTATCTTTTTCAGCATGGATCTTTTCAGTGTTTTACCAGTTCCTTTTGGAATTTTTCATTCTCTCTCTCTAGGTCCTTCTTGAGTTCTTCATTCTCTTTTCTTAGTTCTTTGATTTGTTCTTTATAATCATGTAGTTCTTTAAATGTGTTCCCAATTGTGTTTCTGATATCTTTGTCCTGGGCCATCCGCATGAGGATGCCACTGTAGGAATCTTCCATAGGGTTGGTAGAGCTTGATGCGGGATTATCCTGCCCCTTTTCTGTATTGTCTCTTCTTCGTGTTCCTGGCATGTGAGCTCCTCTTTGCCTGTATTCCAATGTAGGTCCTAAATGCCTCTTCACTGTGTTGAAGGCTTGTTTTGCTTGCCTCCTTAAGATATGCCTTCGTAATCTCAGCTGGCGGGGGGGGGTGGGTGGGTGGGGGTGGAAATGACCGACTGTGGGAGGGCTCTTTAGCCTGTGCCCCAACACCTGTGCTTGCCTGAGCCGGTCTCAGGAGATCTCAGATCGAGACTAACACACCCCTATCTTTAATACCAGCTGGAAGGATAACTCCACCCCCACAGCCACAAAAGCCAATCAAGCCAAAGACAACTGATATTAACGGATTAACTAGATGAAATCAATCAAAAATCAGCTTTGCTGAAGCACTCAGCTTCTGTCCACCTACCTGCGCTTGCCTGAGCTGGTCTCAGGAGACCTCCTGTCCTTCCTTCCCAGACACAATGTCAGACACATAAAATCTGTCATGTTACATTTTACATTTTGAAATATGGAAGACTATTTTAAATACTTTTAAGGCATTTATTTATTAAAATAGTTCTTAGACGGAGACCTTCCTATTGCTAATGCACTCAGTAGCCCACCCACCCCCTATTTGTACTGTGAAGTCCATGCACTGTAATACTCATGTCAGACACAACTAGCTTGTCTTTTCAATTGCAGAGAAAATGTACACTAAGTACTTGTCACTATCGATCTGACCAAAAAGACCAAGCACCCAGAGCAACCAAGATAGAAAAGCAGATTGTAATCCTTTAGCCTTACACCTGTTCCCCTGGAGACTTTGTCTCTCCTCATCTCTGAAGCAGATACGGAAGAGAGAAGATGTCCCATTTCCTAATCATAATCAAAAGGCTGGAATGTTTGATCTTGGCTTCTCAGAAGTCCAAGAGACACACAGATGTCCACTTCCTCCAGAGGCTGTCAATCTTCTGACTTCTTCCTCTGTACCTGAGGTACCACCCCATGTCTATAAATGGGTGTTCTTTAGACACCATCCTGCAACTGCTATTGCTGCTACCCCACCACATGCCAACAGGTAGTCAGGCCTTTGCAATTCCTGAATTAAATTATGTTTCTGGAGTGATTAGGTCTCATGTTCCTGTTTTTTATTGTGGGTGTGGGCCATTATAATCTTACACTGTTTTTAAGGGGGGATTACCTTGACCCATTAAAACTTAGCTGACATCCCTGATCCATAAAAATCAACTTTATCTCCTGATTTATAATGGATTTTCATCTTGCACAATCAAGAATGTTTAACCAGGCCAAATAAATTAAAAAAGTCACAAAGTGTTAAAATATCACATAACTGGACTTGGGAGATGGCTCAGTGCTTAAGAGCACTGGCTGCTGTTGCAAAGTACCTGGGTTTGTTTGTCAGAACACACTTGGCAGCTAGGAACCTTCTGTAGGCCAGTTTCAGGAGATCCAGTGTTCTCTTCTGACTCCTGGGACCTTTACATGACCCTGGGGTTCTGCTATACATACATGCAAAACATATATGAACATTAAAGAAGAGCAATGAATAACATGTCTTAAAATTCACTACCTTTATGTCACTATAAATAAAGAAGTCTGTGAACCTGGGCATGGAATCCCACAACTTTGATACTAGTAGTAGGGAGACAGAGCCAGATGGGGCTGTGTGAGATTTTGGTTGAAGTTTTCCACAGAGCCAGTTGCAAAGCAATTACAGCAACAAGAAAATCCTGTCTGAGAAAGAACTAGAATAAATAAATGACTACATAAATGAGTCCACAAACAAACAAACAATAAATAAATAATAATTATAGACAATAAGTAAAAAAATGCAAAAATTGTTCTCATCTCCAGGGAGAAAAGCAGAGAATCTGATAAGACCTTTACTCAGGGCTGATCATGAAGTCAAGAAGATAAGGAAACTCATGAAGATCATCTGGAGACCAAAACAAGGAAAACCATGTAAGTTCCTTTTGAAATACAGAGAGATAATCGCTCACTCAACCCCTGTGTATGTTTGACCCAGATCTCAGGTGAGTATTTTCAGTTGATTTTTACTGAACAGTGGCCACAGTTCAATTGCTTAAGTGGAAGTTTAAAAGACAGCTCTACTGGGAACCATGAATGGCTATCACTGCCCACCAGGAGGAAAGGTTCTCATTAGAATATTCAGATTCTCTTTCTCCATTTACCTACATCGGGTAAGGAGCTGTGCACATACCTTTCTGAAAGAAGATATTAGCTTAGAACACTGGGATTTGTTTGACAGTTAAAAATATTCCTTTCTGTAGCCTTTATTAGTAAATTGCCCTGAGTTGTTTAGAGTGCTGAAAAGCAGGGTCTGGAGATGGGACTTAATCTTCCCTCCTTAGACCCACATGTTCTTCCACTGCCTCACAAAGCTTTTATCCTTTTTTCACCAGGTCAGCCCTGGGTTTTCTTCTATACTAGATCCTGCTGTAAATTTAGACTGGTTGGAATAAAAGACTCTGTTATGTAAGCCATAATAATCCTTTATTCTGCAACTCGATCTATTTTTTTTTTTTTTTGGTCTTTTCGAGACAGGGTCTCCCTGTAGCCCCAGCTATCCTGGAACTCGCTCTGTAGACCAGGCTGGCCTTGAACTCATAAAGATCTGCCTGCCTCTGCCACCCAAGTGCTAGGATTAAAGCAACTCAATCTATTGTAACAGGGGAAGTCTTCATTAAGCTGTTGAATTTACCAGTTACCATTTACAGGGATATATGACAGATGACAACTCCCTCTATTATGATCAATTAGACTTTGAAAGACATATATGCTGGTATTGGCTTGAACCCTCTTTATAATGTCTGTCATGCATATGAGTAAAACGTCAGAAGATTCCAAGTTATCATGGAGTTAGGAATAAAATTTATGTTGTTAAGTATATTACTCATTCAGAGTATAATCTTCAAATCCACGTTCAGGTACATTTTCACCTACTTGAAATAATTCCTACCTAACTCTATGGTCACGGTTGATTTATTATTCCTTCCTTAACATTTCACCAAGCTCTGTAATAAAGTGCAGTAAACACCTTGAATCCCCTCACCCACCCCGTGAATTTGGCCAGTAATAGACATTTTTTTTTCCCATGGAACCTTTTGAGGAGGGGATAAATATTGTTTAGTACCCCCTGGTATAAATTCTCACAATATATCATAAGTTTATTTGATAATGTTATGATCTCTCATACTATTAAATAAAAAAAATTGTTAAAAGTCTGCAAGAATTGAAATAATTGTTGTACAAAATTTTTACATAGGAAGATTAAATGGTTGCACATTTTTTAAAATACAAAAATCACATACATACATTCTTTAATTTATGAAGGGTTGATTAATTTGTATATGGTACAGAAAATATGAAAGTGTAGGTGCTGGAGAGATGGCTCAGTGGTTATGAGCACTGATTGCATTTGCAGAAGATCTGGGGTCAATTCCCAGCCCCCACATCATGGTTAACAACCATCTGTTACTCCCAGTCCAGGTGATCTAGCGCCTTCTTCTGACTTCCCTGGGCATTGCACACACAGGTACACTTAACCTCTGCAGGCAATACACTTATATACAACAAACTTAAGGAATAAAATTTAAAAAAATATGAGACTTAAATTTGGAATATATATAACTGTAAAAGTTGTGATGTCAAAGTTCAATCAAATCTCTCCTTAAATTTGTAGACTTCTTGGTTTACAGATCTGGCTTAAAGAACAGTAAATGAACCTGTGGTTAATGTTTATGTAAGAGAAGTTACTGTTTTACTCTTAGTTTCTCTAAGTCTCTGATACTACAAAGATTTCCATGTGTTCAAGTATTTTGCCTGGACTTTACTCTTTCCAGATGGTTCTGCTCAAAAGTCGTGATATTCTTACCGAATTAGAACTTGATTGCATTTGATTATTGCTTTAATCAGAGATGATTTAGACAAATTTGCATTTTCTTGGTCTACTGTCAATAATCAGGCCTTTATGTCTCAGTTTCAATAGAAACTTCTTCCTCAAAGTATAAACCGTATAGCCCCCCCACATTATCCTTTAATGGTGGCTAAATAAGGGAATGCATCATATTACAAAATGATCCCAATTCTTTAAGACACAGTTCATCATATGGAGGTGAACCCAGTAGCATCCTCTTGTAGGGATAAGTATTTCTGAGACTCAAGTAGTGAAAATCTTCATTACTAAACTTCCATTTGGAGCTTGTCCCTGACCAAGTTCAACAAATTTTTCTACATAATCTTCTCAGAAACATTTGCACTAACTTCCTTTTAAGTGAAATTTATAGTTGACTATAGTTTGCTTCTAAGGTATTCTATGAAATTCCTTTCAACATATATATGCTGTTTAAATTGTCTTCAACACTAGGTTGAAGTGCTGGGGAACAGAAAATATGACAAAAATACTTTTTATGAAAATCTCATAGAAATGATTTTAAAAATATCCAAGACCTGTAGGAAAAACATGGTGACGATTTCTGAAGTCTGAAGCTTTTGTAAAATCAAGTGTATTTTGCGTCCAACTGTTCTGTCAGTGCAACAAATTTACAGAGATTCCTCGTGGAATGATGAGAAAGGTAACAGGATTAAGAGGGAAGGAAAGACATAAATATCCTGCATCAGGGAAAGAGGAACAAGTTAGCAATTGTTGATTCTCTGATGAATCCTCAAGTCAATTTGAACTCAGCAAAGTTCCTTGCAGTATACAATAAATTTGAATCAGTAATCTTTTTGATGAAGAGTGATTATTACAAGGTTCATGACAAAGCAAATAATTATAAAATGTTATTTTTGACATTAATTCTAATTGTCACAATGGCCATGACATAAAAAGCACAGCCCTACAGAAAGCCTTTTGCATGAATCTGCAGGTTCCTTTACAATCTTGAAAAGTAAGAGCTCTCCATCAAAACTTCCATGAATAAAAAGCAATATATACATGTTTATATGTGAAAAACAATGCGCAGCAGATCACCTTCCTTTCCTCGTGAATTTTATGTTCTGATGATATTTTTATAACAAACTGAGTCAGGCAAGTTTGATCTAAATATGTGGGTATTAGCTCATTCTCTTCAGCATGGTCAACCTTCCCAACTACAAAACCATTAACAACACTGACACTAGCTCCCATATCTGCCAAATATCAAATGTTCCTCAGCTAGAAGTACACCTCCTTGTGCCTCTGCCTCTTGAATGGAGAAAGGTTGACTGGATTCATCTTCTTTGTCTTTCCTCCAAGAGAGCACAGCTATTTGGAGTTCATGAGACCCACAGTCCTGTCATTTCCTAAAGATATTTCTTGACACCAGTCAATCCAGTCTGATCTTTGGGTCTTTTGATCTTTCTGTCTCCAGTTTTCTGAAGCTTCCTGACCCTGGATTGAAAGCCACATGATAATATTGTCCCATTTATGGCTGAGCATTCTATGAATACTTATTTACTGCCTATATATTTGACAAGATTAATACTCTAAGTATTAACCAGGTGTGCAGCACAAATGACTGAGAGTCACATTGATCTTCCTATGAATAGATGGATTTTTAAGAGTCACTTTGATACTGTGTGCATCCATCTATATAAAATGAGTAACCTGACCACCAGGGGCTAGGGACTTACCACAGATTATCATGAAAATTGACATTACAATTCGTGAATGTCCTGTGGCAAAGGGAACTAAATCAAATCAGAAAAAGGGTTGTTGTTCAGAAAATACTCATTTTGTTAATCCATTGACATATATCCTCAGGTTTGGTTCATAAATTTGAACAAAGATTCCTCTTGAGGTTTGGTTTGAAACCTCCAATTCAGGATATAAAGATTTAAGGATAGTATGAGTCAGGACTATATATTCTAATGGTATAATATTTCTAGATAAAATTCTATTAATTATATCATTAGATATTGTGGTGGTTTGAATGAGTGTCCCCCATAGGCTGTAAGTATGCAGACATTTGTCTCCAGTTGGTGGCACTGTTTCTGGAGGTCTTAGAATGTGTGGCCATAGTAGAGGAAGTACGTTATTGGGGGCAGGCTTAGTGAGTTTAACAAGCCTCGTGGTCTCCAGTTGCTCTCTCTCTGCTTCCTGTGCTCTTTGTGAGATGTGACCCTTGGCCTGCTGCTCCAGTTCCAGCCACCATGCCTACCACCACAATGGACTCTAATTCCCTGGAACCGTCAATCATAAGCTCAAATAAACTCTTCCTTTTATAAGTTCCTTGGTCATGGTGTTTTATCACAGCAACAAAAAAGTGACTAATACAGATACAATTAATTACACTATAAGGTTCTAGGAAATAATGATTCAGGATGTAATGTTCTGATGATACAATTCAGTAAAACAAGTTTATCTGCTATTTACTTCCTGACAAAAGTTTAAGAATATTCAATCAAATGTACAACAAAATCGGGGTAAGAGGAACATGTTTTGAACTTCATAGTTCCTATGATTACCTGGATTTCAGAGACACAAATATCTCTACCATTTGGCTGTAACTCACGTCCACAGTCTTGTTAAAGTTCAACTCTGTGCATCGTCTCAATCTTAATTCTAAACCGAGCAAAATATCAGAAAGTCATGTACAAAACATCATGCACACAAACTTGTCTCTGGAGAAAAATTACCAAGACTTCATGATGAACTCTTGCTTCACTTGAGGTCAAGCATGAGAACTATAAAAGACAGAAATGATTCCAGTTGTCTCCAACAGTGGACCTGCTTGCAGAATCTCTCCAGGAGAGAAGAAAGGCTCAAGGGGGATGAAGTTCCTTCTCCTTGCTCTGATACTTGGTCTGGTTCATAGTGTGTGGGTATGCCACCCAGATTTATGGTGGGGCTTACTTAATCCCAGGACGACCCATGTTGAAAACACGTACAGAAAAGCACACCATGTGGACGCATGTCAAGGTCCAAATGCAGAGAGAGCCATTTTATTGCAAAATGTCTGGTTACATAGCGAACATGACTCAATTATCAAAGCCAAATCCTAAAACTTTTTGTCACTATATACCACTCCATGCGTGTGGCCAGGGAGGTCCCATTGACTTAGAATGCAACCCATCTTAACTAAGTTTTCCCACATTTCACCCTTTTAATTTAATTTTTAAAACTTTTCTGAGAGGCGGGGGAGCCCAGGGGAGAGGCTAACAAAACCAAACAACCTGAGTTTTGAATAGCCAGCTGCTCAAGCTTGATTTGAGTGACAGGCAGTGGGGGACAGATCAGACCTGAAACTTTATTTTCACACTAAGGCCAATTAATATAAAAAAACCCCAAACATGAAGTGAACCAATTATTAAGCATAATCAACGAATGTAAGTAACATTCATGTAAAACCAATTAGCAAGTATCCATGTCCAAATTTTGAACAACCCAAGGTTCCCATAGTCCAATTGGAGAAGCTTGTATGCACAAACTTGTTGATCAAATAAAAGTCCATTCTATATTGCTGTAGTCTCACAATTCACCACAATTTCTCTGCAGCCATTGCATTCTACCATGCCTCCTCTTCCGCAATTTATTCCATAGGCTTTGGGAAAGGGGCACAAGTGGGTGAGAAGCAAAACAGTATATTCTCTCTGGATATGTCATTTTGGGCTCTAGTCTGTTCAGGTTGTTTCCCATCATGGATTGACAGCTTATCAAGGGTACCTTTTTTATCCTACTAACAAAGGACAAGCAATTAGTTGTACAGGCACTTAAACAGTACTAAATATTATGGCAAGCTACGCTGTGAGCATAGACACCGATGTTTGGATAGTATGCTAATCCACAAACTGTGGCTTTTCTTTAAAGTGTGACAAGTTCTTATTGTGGCTTATAACATCTCTTAACCAGTAGAAGACATAAGCTTGTGGCATCAGCCATGAATTATTCCTCCAAGGAGAGAGCTCATAGCCAATTAGATTTGGGATATATAAAGACACATGGCTGCCACTGTTGCACAGTATCTCCAGGCAGTTGAGGTGTAGCTGATACTGATGGAGGAGTCTTGCTTGACTCAAGGAGACCAATATTTGCTTTATTGCTTTAGTGGCCTTTGGTAATGCTCTCTGGCATTTCAGAGGCCAACTGTACATTAGCAAGTGATGTCTCAAAACATTTTTTCATGCTTACACCAGGTCTTCGACAACAGGGACTTACCACCTTTCTCCTGGAATATTTCCAACTTATAGGCAAAAGCCTTTATAATTTTGGGGATTTGGATCCCCTAGCCAACATCTCCTTGGCAGAATAATCCATTGCTGATATCAGAGCTCTCCTGTATTAATATATTTTGCTTAATTACGCAGTTTATAAAAACTTTGCTATTATATTTGGCTCTAAATAGAGAATTATCCTTTCACAGTTCCTATGTCTATCAGTCAAAGAAGGTAGTTATACCCGTTTTATAAGAAATTACCACTATAACAGTTGGCTCTAATTTACAGTTAGGGAATGACTTCATTACCACTACATTTTTCTTTTTTCTATAAAAGGGAAGAGGTAGGAAGTTTTCTCAGCATGTGGAAGATAAACTTCATTAGGGCACATTATAAATAGTTATCCCAAATAGAATTAAGAGAGATGCTCAGTTTCGGTGAATCAGGCAATCTGAGATTCCTCTTTCTTTAATGTTCAGATCGGTCAGCCTTTCTGTTGGCATTTCCCAGTCCATCCTACACGGCCAAAACTTTACATTTTCAGGCATTTAGATTGGTGTTTTTACCTGTGGGAACATACAAATCTCCTCCTCTTGTTAGTTTCAAGATGTCAAATATGAAAATTTATCAAAAGTTTTGGAATACAGAATTTTCTATTTGTATTCCAGAAGGAATATTATACCACCTCCCTCTTTTTGTTTTTTTTAATTTTTATGTTTTGACCTATAGATGCCTAAGTTGTATTACACATACCTATAAACAGGCACCAAGGCATAAGTTTTCATCAAATTTACCCAAACAGTTTATCATTGACTGTATACTACTTATTTGGGAATTGAACTTAAACTTAATTTCTTTAAATTGTCCTACAAGTAAAACAAAGTGTTACAAGGTGTACTGTATAACACAGAAAAATATAGAGACCATTTGTGTACCTTAACCCCAAAGCTATTGTTGGAAATTCAATACAAATTATAAATAAAACAATTAACATTCTATATTCCCAATTAATTCAAATGTATTACCATTTTACTAAAATCTTCAACCAAATTTAACTAATACATTTTTCCTAAGTCTTCTACTAAGTCTACTAATATCCTATAATATGTACACAAAGCTTGGGCAAAGTTGAATGCTTGCCAAACAAATTTTACCCAATATACACTTTTTTCTTTAAAACTATGTGACTAGACTATGACTTCAGAGAAATCAAGTCCATTAACTTATATGGTTTATTTTGTATTTCTGCATAAATATCTACTTAAATACCTCTTTATATAAATATATGTTATTTTTAAATATACCATTTTGAACTTCAAACCTTACAAAGTGGATTTTAATAACTACCTTCCTCCAAGCTCTTGGCCTTCTCCAGGCCTGGCATGAAAACCTGTTTTAAAGATTTTTCAATATCTAGCTCTTAATAAAATTTTCTTTTGCAGTTCTTATGCCCATTAGTTAATTGAAGACTGGCTAGATATGCCCCATGAGAAGTTGTTACCATCATTACCATCTTGACTTTTTTTTTGTGGGAGGTTCTAGGAAGCTTCCTCTGTCATGAGCAGGTACAGTGCAGTCCTGCTAAAGGAAGGGGGACACAGTGCCCACTTTGTGGACATTGTGGGGAACTGGCCCATTGCATAGAGGCCAGTTGGTTACTCTTGTAACCTGACTGGAGAGGTAACTTCCTACTCAGGTCCTTAGCCTGGGACAATGAGGAGTCATGTTTCCCACTCTTGGCCGTGACTTTCCACCTGCCCAAATCCAGGACAGGAATTTCACACCAGCTACCCAGGCTGGAGGTCCTCAAAGGGAGCTTTTTTCCAGCCAACTGGTCACCCAAATGAATGCAGGCCTCAACACCATCTACCCACTGGTCATCTGAACGAAATGCAGGCTTGTCTAACCTGTATGCATGCAAAAATTAAAAAAAATGGCAGCCATCTATGCCACAATGATGTTAATGGGAATTCACATTTTTTTTATATTTTCTAAATTTTTAAATTTTTATATTTTTTATTTTTTTATTCCCAAATAGCCAAAAACTCATTAACATTTTAATACAATGAAAACCTGGTTGAATCTTTGTTTTAGTTGTTGAAAGAGTGTAACCAGTAGGTGGCAGTGTAGATCCATTATTTTAAGATTTTAATAGACAACCCATAACCCTTGTTGAAATTGAATTATGTTTTGGCTGTTTTATATAAATTTGCGTCTTGAGAAGGAAAGGCCACGTTCCAAATCAGAGGCAATGTTTTCACTAGTATCATGGCTGTTAACATTAAAATATGCTTAGAATACAAATACACACATCCATACACACATGTGCATGCACATACATACACACATACATATATACATACATACATACATACATATGAAAGATTTGTTAGGTTAAGCTGTCTCTCTGCTAAGCCTAACTGACCCTATGCTATTTACAAATCTAAAGATTGAGGATTCCCAAAAGTAGACAGCCCACAGTTGTTTGTAGTCTTGGACTGATCCATCTTGTCTTATTAAGGACTTTGGAAGAATAATAATTATCCATAATCACAACAATAATCACAACAATTATAATCATTATTAATTATTATTAATTATCCATAATTATTATTAACCAATATTAGTCACAACAATCAATAATAATTATTATGAATAATAATTGTCAAAAATAATAGTCAACAACAATGAACAATTTATCATTAGACTGAATTCTTATCAATTATTATTAATACTTATATTCAATAACTATAATTATAACTATTAATAACAATTACTAACAATAATTAACAATTTATCATTAAACTGAATAATGTGCATACTATAAACCCAATTAAAAATTGTTAACACTAAGGGGTTTAAAACAAACATTTTTTATGAATTGAATCTATTTTTGTTTATAGTCAGCTTTTTAGATTTAAACCTGTTGGATTATAATGAATTAAAAGCAGGAACTCACATTCACTCACACATACAGCTTGAAGATGGGCTTAAAGAAACATAAAAAAGTTTTCTTCAAAAAATTTCCCATTTAAATTGAACTAAAATATCAATTCATGTTGTTAAAGAGACGGCATCAGACCTAAAACCATGTATGGTCAAGAATTCTGTGAGAAAAGATCTTTAAGGTGAAAAACATTTAAAAAGAGCAAGATAAAATTAAATCATCCAATTAATTTTAACTGTGCACATATATTTACTCAAAGGATATCTAGGGTACCCAGAGGTTAAGTAAAAATATTACAGCTTAAATTAACCATGCTGAAAAGGATTTGAATTACTGTTAGCTGAATCCCAATCTTGGATCTACAAATAGCTGGTAGGTTTTAGGTAAGAAGAGATAGATTTAGGAACACACAAGAAGGCAAGAGAGCAATATACTTTTATCCAAAAACAGATTTTGTATACACAATTTAAGGCCAAGGCTTGAAATTATCTAGAAGAGGCTTCTCTTGTTAGGGTGGTTCCCATGAAAGGCCTTAATTTGCAACAGAAACAAGTGGGATCAGGCCTAGGAGATCTACCTAGAGAAAATATATATATGAACAAGTTAAGGTTGGGGTTGAGTCTTTGCCAAGGTCCACAGTCTGTCTCCAGAGTGTTGGAATCAAAGCTGCACCTTTAAAACACAATGAAAGACAAAGCAATGCCCCCATGGTAGAGTGCCAGAGACTTTATGCTTCCTAGTGAAACACAGAATACTGTAAAGCCAGCCCTTCCCCCACTAGCCATCTGCTCTTTCCAGAGCAGGAGAGGGGCACAGAAAAAACATTGTACTAGATTAACCAGAGTATCTACAAACAGATACAAACTGAAAAATGTAACAACTTCATATTTTGCCTTTGGTCATTTCAAGGCAGGGCTTTCTTAGAGTCAGAGCTGGCGAGGATGTCACTCTGTAGAATAGGCCAGCCAAAACTCACAGACATCCCTTTGGATTAAAGGTGTGGGCCACCACCAAGCCTGGAGTTTACCAGCTCAATTTGCATAATAGAAGACTGGCCTCTAGAAGAGATCTTGGGGAAAGTTTAGTAGACAAAAGGAAACTTCAGCAGAATTAAGCACTATTTTACAGTATTTAACACTATTTACAGAAAAAAAATCTTTACGGAGGACACTTTTTAAAAACACATTTAGAATGTGGCTGGCTTTTCACAAGCTTCCATGCAAGCCAATGTTGGTAGATTAATTCCTGGGTGGTTTTTTCTACAACCCAAGCCTGCCTGTGCAAAGGTGCAAATGAACACCTCCATGGAAGGCTCACCTCAAAATGGTTGCTTGCTCCATGAGCAAGCCTGTCCTTCCAGCCTCTGTGACCTTCGCCACATGAACTGTGGCCAGAAGTCAGAAGCTGGGACCCCAAGCTGTAGGGCAGGTTCCAACCACATTTCAAAATCTCTAGAAGGCAAGTGGACAGGAGAGGAAGGTCTCCTCTCACAATTTCTCTGAATAGCTGCCACCTGGGAATGTTGTGGAAGCAACAGGTGCCCCAAATCCAGGGAAGCCATAACAGCAACCACAGGCTTCATAATCATGTCCTGCCAAGTGGGTGAAAACCCACAAGAGAATGCAAGCTTCCCAAAGCCTATCAGAGAAAGGGTCTCTGGCACACAGGCCAAGTCTCCATCAGTGCCATCCCCAGGTGCACCAGCAGAGTCAATACGAGAATTCCCTCTATGTCCATGCTTAGTCCATGCCATCACTGATTTGGAGATGCTAAACTTTCTCCATGTCACAACTTAAAACACAACAGCCACAGGAAACCATAGCACACAGTCAACGAACACATGCCATACATCACAAAACAATTCCTCCTGAAGCATAGCTTCCTTGAAGGTGTTATTTCCCATCTTGCGGAGATTCTAGCTTACCAAACTGGTCTCCACGCCCCATGTTGGTGTCATCATTTGTAGGTACGCCACCGAGATTTGTGCTGTGGTCCACTTAATCCCAGGATGACCCATGTGGAAAACATGTGCACAAAGCACATCACACGGACACATGTCAAGGTGCAAATGCAAAGAGATCCATTTTATTGAAAAATGTCTGGTTATATAGTGACCGTGACTCAATTCTCAAAGCCAAATCCTAAACCTTTTTGTCACTACATCCTGCCCCATGGGTGTGGCCAGGGAGGTCCCATTGGCTTAGAATGCAACCCATCTGTGGTGGTTTGAATGAGTGTCCCCTGTAGGCTTTAAGCATTCAGACATTTTGTCTCCAGTTGGTGGCACTGTTCTTGGAGGTTTTAGAAGGTGTGGCCGTGCTGGAGCAAGTATGTCACAGGGGGCAGGCTTAGTTAGTTTAACAAGCCTTGTGGTTGCCAGTCTCTCTCTCTCTCTCTCTCTGCTTCCTGTGCTCATTGCAAGATATGAACCTCGGCTTGCTGCTCCAGCCCAGACCACAATGCTTCCCTCCACAATGGACTCTAATTCCCTGGAACCATCAATTTTAAACTAAAATAAACTCTTCCTTTTGTAAGTTCCCTCAGTCATGGTGGTTTATCACCACAACAGAAAAGTGACTAATACAGGGATTTGGTACCAGAGAGTGGGTTGTTGGCTGTGAAGAACCTGACCATGTGGATGTTTGGAGAAACGTGGAAGACTATGAAACTTTGGGCTAGAAAAACTGTTGACTACTTTAAGTAGAGCTTAACGGGCCATTCTAGTAGAAGCCTGGAAGAAAGCATTGCTGCAAAAAAATGTAGTTCCAGAGGAAAATAAAGACTTAGTCAGCAATTGGGATCTTTTACAAAGAGTCTGGCCACAATATGCCCACAGCCCAAATGCTTGCCTGATGCTAAGTTGGAAAGCAATGGACTAATGCGTTTGGCAGTGGATATTTTAAGACAGCCTAACAAAGAAATGGTGGTGTGGCTATTAATGATGAATATTGTGCAGATCTACAGTGAAAAGGAGCAAATGGGGCAGAAAGAAATGCAGAATGTACAGTTTGGATCTGAAAAATGTACTAGGAAGATTAAAGGTGGGGCCAAGGCATGTGAAGGAGAGGCTCCCTTTCATAAGGAGATTAAAGTGATTAAGGAGAGGCCTAGATATTTACAAGTAAACAATGGAAAATGTGTGATTAAGGAGGGGCCTCGAGATTTACAAGTAAATAACAGAAACACTATTTTCAGGGCAAGACCACACTGAGTTAATCCTCCAGCTTCTGAAAGGAAAATACTGAAAGGGTTTTCTGCTCCAACAAGTCCAGGGCAGAGAAAAGTTGCAAATGTGGTTGAAATAGGCCAGGGTCCATCCCAAACTTGCAGCCAAACTTGGCAGTTTCATTCACATGGTGTTGGCTTTAGAGGCATGAAGTTTGCAAGAGTGAAGGAGTCATCAGTTCTTCCTCTACAGTTTCAGAAAGCTGCTAAGGTCAGACAAAGTGCAGCAGGGCCATTCCTGAATAAAGAAGGTCCTGATAGGCCATTGTGTAAAGCTGTGAATGCGAAGCCTGGTTGGCAGCTGAGACCCCAAGAAGATATTCGAGATGCCAGTGCTGTGAGATATTTGCCAATGAGAACTGAATACAGGGAGTGGTACCAGCCTAAGGAAGAGATTCATGTTGCATGCAATCCTTGAAGAGTTGAGCCATCTAAGCCCTTTGGAAGTAAGTTCCCAGAAGTAACACATTGTGCTGGACAGCTTTAGTGTCAACTTGGCACACCTGGGTTGAGGGAACCTCAATTGGGGAATTGGCTCCATTGGATTGGCCTGTGGCCACATCTGTGGAGTATTGTCTTGAAGGTTGAGCAGTGTGGAAGGACCCAGCCCACAATGAGTGGTGCCATCCCAGGAAGGTGGTTGTGTATGGTATAAGAAGGCAGGCTGGGCAAGAGCCAGGGGAGCAAGCCAGTGAACAGCATTCCTCCATGGCCTGTGCTTCAGCTCCTGCCTCCAGGTTCCTGCCCTGAGTTCCTGCCTTGGGCTCCCTAAGTGACCCAGGAGATGTAAGCGAATAAACCCTTTCCTCCCCAAATTGGTGTCAGTCAGAGTGTTTTGTCACAGCAATGGAAGACAAACCAGAGCAGAAATTGGTACCAGAAGAGTAGGGTATTGCTGTGACAGAACTGACCTTGGTGTTTTGGGGAAGGATTGTGGAGGCGTTTGGAACTTTGGACTAGGAAGATCATTGAATGAATAAAGATCGTTGCTGTGGAGCTTGGAGCACTTTTGCTGAAGGAGCTGTAGAAGATGGAGGCCTGGCTTGTGCAGGTTCTAGTTTCAAAGGGGAGCAGAGGTCATCAGGACTGTGTAATTTGTGGGTTCTGGTCAGCTGGGGCTGAAGAATCAGCTGTAAGTAACAAGAGACCAGAAACTGAATCGAAAGCTTTGTTGTACTGGGACAATTGATGCTGGTTAGCTGGGGCTGAAAAATCAGCTGTAAGTAACAAGATACCAGCATCACTGGTGGTGAAATCTTCTGGGAATAATTTCTTCACGGTCAGCACACAGAAACTGTGATCCAGAAGGGGCCCAAGACTCCATCTCAACCCAGAAGCAGCACTTGGTAACATGTAAAAGTCTCCTATATGGTTCTGGTGTTGAAATTTGAGGGGGTCACAGAGAGCAGACGAGGCTTGGTTCTGTGAGAGGTCAGGAAGGACCATTGGTGGAAGTGCACCTCAGTTGAAGTGAAGACCCCAGGATTGCAGGCGTCATGGAGAGAAGCTGAGGATTTGCACCAGGAGAGGTCAGAAGATACCATTGGTGAAGGTGCTGCCTCAGTTTCAGTGGCGACCCCAGGTTTTTGGAGATGCCAGGACCATGGGATGTCCACCAAGAGCAGTAGCAGATGTGGAATGGAGTCGGCCTGGGCCTGCAAAATGAGCTGTGTGTGCCATGGATGGCAAAGTCGGAGAGGGGGAGCTGCCACAACCCTTTGGAGCCCAGAAGATTGTGAATGAGTCCCAGGTGTCCAGCCTTGAGCTACTTTGCTGGACTTAGCTTTTGTTTGAGAGTGTCTGATTCTTCACTTTGAAATAAGACGGTACTTGTTTTGGATTTTACAGCAGCCCACAGTTAAGAGACTTTTAATAGAGTGTGAAATTTTAAGTGTTTGGACATGTTAAGGACTGTGGGGCTTTTAAGGTTGTACTGTCTTAGGTTGTGATTAATGTTAACATCATAATTTGGGGATAAGAACTGGAAAGGTGGTGGTTTAATAGTGATGTGTTTTGTGTGTCAAGTAGACAAGGGGTCAATTGTGCTGGATAGCTTTTAAGTCAACTTGACACACCTGGGTTGAGGGAGCCTCAATTGGGAAACTGGCTCCATTGGATTGGCCTGTGGCCACATCTGTGGAGTATTGTCTTGAAGGTCGAGCAGTGTGGAAGGGCTCAGCCCACAATGAGTGGTGCCACCCCGGGCAGGTGTTTGTGTATGTTATAAGAAGGCAGGCTGGGCATGAGCCAGGGGAGCAAGCCACTGAACAGCATTCCTCCTTGGCCTGTGCTTCAGCTCCTGCCTCCAGGTTCCTGCCCTGAGTTCCTCCCTTGGGCTCCCTAAGTGATAAACTGTGACCCAGGAGATGTAACCAAATAAAGCCTTTCCTCCCCTAGTTGGTGTAGGTCAGAGTGTTTTGTCACAGCATTGTAAGGCAAACCAGAGCACACATGGAGCTACTGGACTTGGTGTTTGCCTTGCTGGTTTTCAGTCTTGTTTTTTTCCAGTATTTCCTCACTATGCCTCTATTCCTCCCTTTTGGAATGGGAATTTGTATTCAGTTCCACTGTATGTTGGGAGTAATGTAATTTGCCTTTTGATTTTACAGGAGTTCGTAGTTCAGAAATTGGCCTGTGTCTCAGAAGAGAATTTGGATTATAGACTTTTGAATAGAATTGAAACTGGTAAAGACTATGGGGACTTTTAAGGATGGACTAAGTGCATTTTGCATTTTATATGGTCAGGAGCCTATGGGGGCCTGGGAGTGGAATGTGGTGTTTTGAATGATTGTCCCCCATAGGCTTTAAGTATTCAGATATTTTGTCTCCAGTTGGTGGCACTGTTCTTGGAGGTCTTAGAAGGTGTGGCCATGCTGGAAGAAGTACATCACTGGGGGCAGGCATAGTGAGTTTAACAAGCCTTGCGGTCTCTAGTCTCTCTCTCTCTGCTTCCTGTGCTCATTACAAGATGTGAACCTTGGCTTGCTGCTCCAGCCCCAGCCAACGTGCTTCCCACCACAATGGATTCTAATTCCCTGGATCCGTCAATTGTAAGCTCAAATAAACTTTTCCTTTTATACATTCCCTTGGTCATGGTGATTTATCACAGCAACAGAAAAGTGACTAATACACCATCTTAACTAAGTTTTCCCACAATGGTGAAAACCAATAGCTCAAGCTTAGTCAGGTATGAAAAGAACTACATCTGGGGGAAATGTATGTGTGTGTGTGTGTGTGTGTGTGTGTGTGTGTGTGTGTGTGTGTGTGTTTGTGTGTGTGTGTGTGTGTGTGTGTCCAGGCATGTAATTTAGCACATTTTTCTGAGAATTTGCCATACACACATCAAATCCTGCTGTCCTTCCCAGCAGAGCAGAAACGCAGATTGCACCTTCTGCCAGCAGTGATGGGAGTGAGGATGATCTCAATTGAGACAAACTAAAGGTGATATTTATAGTGTGGGTTAGTTAAGAAGTAAAAATATCTCCACTAACCTTCCCAGCTCTAGGTGTATGGCACCTGGCGCACCCTTTACATAGGAGCTGATAACGTGGAGAAGACAAGTGAAGGTGGGCCTCTGATGGCTTACTACCATCTCATGGAGTGTACCCAAATTTGTGAGAATGTCACTTTGTCCTTTTACATCAAGTAAGTGATGATTTTTCTATTTTATTACTTTTTTTTCATTTTTTAACAATAAGTAATATTTTATGAGTACAAGCATCCTTCATGTAAAACCAATTTGCAAGCAGTTGTGGCCAAACCCCCACAGCCCAAGGGACCCACCAACCAGCTGGGGGGGGCTGCTTGTATGTTCAATCAAGTTGATCAAATATGTGTCCAGACTGTATTGCTGTAGTTTCACCATTCACAACAATCGCAGCCCTCACATTCTACCACACCCCCTCTTCTGCATATTGTCCCCAAGGCTTAGAAAAGGGGCACAGGTAGATGAGAAGCAAAACAGTCTACTTTCTCTGGAGCTGTCATTTTGGACTCTGGTCAATTCTGGCTGTTTCCTTTCATGGGCTGACAGTTTGTCCAGGAATAACCTTTCAATCCTACTAATGAAGCACAAGCAATTAGATATATAGGTATTTAAACAGTACTAATTGTTATAGTAAGTTAATTTATTATAGACAAATATGTTTGGATGGTATGTTAATCCATGAATTATTTTTTTACTTTAAAATGTGACAGGGTCTTACTGTGGCTTATAACATCTCCTAACCAATAGAGGATGTAAGCTCGTAGCATCAGCCCTGGGTTATTCCTCCAAGTAGAAAGCTAATAGCCAATTAGATTTGGGCTATACAGGCATATGGATGCCACTGCTGCTCAGTATTTCCAGGCAGGTGAGGTGTAGCTAGTGCTGACAGAGGAGTCTTGCTTGACTCAAGGAGACCTATATTTGCTTTATTGGTTTAGTGTCCTTTGGTAACTCTCTGGTATTCCAGAGACCAACTGTACACTTGCAAATGTAGTCTCAATACAGCTTTCCCATGCTTACATCAGGTCCTTGACAGCAGGGCCTTACCACCTCTCTTCTTGCAGGTATCCCCATTAACAGGCAAGAAGCCTTTACCTTTTTGTAGAATAATCCATTGCTGATATCAGAGCCCTCCTGTATTAATATATTTTGCTTAAATGCACAGCTTAAGGAGACTTTAGTATTATATTTGGTTTTGAATAGAGAATAATCCTTTTCACAGTTCCTATGTCTATTAGTCAAAGAAGGCATTTTACCCCTTTTATAAGAGATTACCACTATAAGAGTTGGCTTAAATTTACAGTTAGAGAACGACCTCATCATCGTCATATTCGTCCTTGTTCTATGAAGGGGAGGTAAGAAAGTCTCTCGTATTAAAACTTTGTCGCACCTAGAAGGTAAGTTTTGTTAGGAGTAATTATAAACAGTTGTTACAAGTAGGATCCACAGAGGGGTTTGATGTCTGTAGCAGTCTGAGGCTTTTCTTCCTTTCAATGTTCAGATGGGCCAACCTTTCTGCCGGCACTTCCTGGTACATCCTACACAATACAAAGCTGTATCTTTCTTTCTCAGCCATTAAGTTGGAGACATTTTGACATGTTGGAGCATACAAATCTTTTCCCATAGTTAGTTTTAAGATTTGAATTGCAAAGGGTTTGACAAAAAGGTTTCATATATGTCTGTATACCCATTTTATTTTATGTTTTTGATTTTGACCCATGAGTCTCAAAAAGGCATTTGTGGTACACATACCTACCTATAGGCAGGAATCAAGGCACAGATTTCATCAAATTCACCCAAGCTATTTTGAGTGACTGTATGTTGTTAACTTGGGAAGCAAACTTAAATTTTTAAGTTAAACCATCCTACAGGTAAAAGAGAATGCTATAAGATGATACTGTACAACAGAAAAATTATAGAGAAAATTTGTATGTGCCAATCCCAAAGTTTTTTTTATACAGATTTTAAGTAAAACAAATGTGGACAACAGCAATTTATTTCTACATTTAACTCAGATGTATTATCGTTTTTATCAGAATCTTTAAACCAATGTTGTTTAATATACACATATTTACTTTAACTCACTATTAAAACACCATGCAACCTGTAGACAGAGTCTGGGCAAAACTGGATACTTGTTGAACTCATGTCAATTAAATATGCATTAATCGAGTATAGACCCGTGTCCCTATCCCGTCCCTCCCAACCCTCCCGATTCACCATTTCATGTCAGTTTTCTGATCCAGTCTTTCTGTTGTTGTTCTTTTAATATGCATTCCTCTCAACAAGAAATATTTACAACTGGGTTATTGGCGCTAGCATCCACAGATGAGGAATACCACTCATCTTTCTTTTTCTGGGACTGTGATACTTCCCTTAATATAATATCTTCTAGCTCCATCCATTTACTGCAAAGTTCATGATGATTGCTTTCTTTACCACTGCATAGAACTCCATTGTGTACACGTAGCACATTTTCTCTATCCATTGTCAGTTGAGGGGCATTTGTGCTGGTTCCAGCTTTTTGCTATTGTGAACAGAGCTGCAATAAATATAGCTGTGCATGTATTTCTGCAGTAAGATGAGTTTTGTGGGTATATACCCAGAAGTGGTATGACTGGGTCAAATGTCAAGTAGGGGGTGGCTGTCTGGGTTGTCTGGGCAGAGCCGCCCTTCGCCTTAGCAGCTGGTGAGAAATTAAAGAAAATAATGAAGAATCAGAGAACTAAAGAGAGAGAATGAAAAACTCTAAAAGGACCTAGAGGGATACAATGACAAACTTCAGAAAGAACTAAAGGAACAGATTGACAAACTCCAGAAAGAACTAGAGGGACAAAAAAAAAAAAAAAACTCTATAAGTGATGTTTACCCCAAAGAATGTGGACTAACCTCTGAAGGGGGACATGGAATTCATGCTCCAATTTTCACTGAATTGTTACTATTTTGTTCAAGATATGGATTATGTGTTCATAGAATGGGTTTCTATAATTATGTGCAGAATGTAAGCAAAGTACTTTATGTAACATCCTGTTCAGTTTCTGTATAAACAGGGGTACATTTTTATTCTGGTGGTTATTGCTCAGTGATGATAAATGGGTAAACACAGTCAGAAACACTCCTGCCTCTGTAGGCTGTAGTTAGTGTCAACAGCCAACTCCATCCCTGGGCCTGCGTTCCTCTTCAAACTGTTTTTGCCACTACACACAGATCATAATTTTGTAACTTCTTGTTCCACTTCAATGTTTGGGTCTGCACAGAGAGACTACGCAGCCTGCATTATGATCATATGATTAAATTAATCAATATAGAGTTTCATCACTAAATTAATGTGTTTGGTGTGCTTACCCAGTGGACTGCATTATTCAAGGTACTGAAGGATGTTAATGAAATCTATTAATACATAGCTATTTGTATATGAATGTATTAGTGCCTGTGTGAGGGCATCTTTGGTATGCTGTAGCTGGCATTATATTAGTGTCCTGTCATTAACTGAAATCTCACTCCATTCTAAACATTTTGCAACCTGCATTAACATTCTGCCTTTTAACTGCAAATCCCAGCTTAATGCATATCTGACTTCTGCAGTCAGTGATGTCATCACACAATGAGCAGTATAGAAGAGTGCTGTTTCTCAGAAACAGTTTCCCACCCCAACAATAAAAATTTCCACATCGATTAATGTTACCAAGGAATTAATGTGAAATTAAAGACCTAGTAAATTCAGATGTCTGGAGATTTTTGTTATAATTAGAACTTACAATACACTGTGATTTCAATGGTTCTTCACGCCAAACTCTATGATTAGATAACATGTCTGAGCCGTAATGACACATTGTTTTCTGCCTTTAGGTTTGGTTGAATTGCACCCTTATAACTATCTTGGCCCAGCGGGAGGAAGAAGGCAATTATAGGATATACTGTGAGTTCAGGATTTCTCACGACGACATGTTGTCCAACCAGGATGTAGTTTCAATATTCCTTGATAGTATGTTGACCCAAGGTTAGTGAACTGTTCACAACAGTGCTGCATCCAACTGATCAGTAGATCCTGCAGTATTATAGCCACCATAATATTAAACGTCAGTGTGCTATATTTATTATTTTAAGAATAGAATCTGATTGCCTTAATTCCCAGAGAAGTTTGAGAATGGGTAAAATGGAAAGAATTTAAAATATTTTATTGGTTTCCATTTGACATTTATTAAAAGGAGAGCATACCGGAGCTCTGACCAAAGCATGTTTTCTTAAAAAAATAAAAGTCAAAAGTAGCAATCTTAGTATTATTTACTAACTGATTAATTACATACTTTATTCTACTGAGACCTATGTACTTTGTTCTACAGTATTGGTTTGGTCAATATTCCTTGAATCTGGTGCTGAATCAACAGAGTCAATCAAAATAAAATAGTATATTGTGTTTACATAATTTTAAATATTTTTAATGGATAATTTTTGAAATTTTGGCAGTAAAAGGAGAACTGTTTTCAATACAGATTGATATATAATCAATCAATATATTTTATTTAACAAATTCCAGGATTTTTCATGATGTGATCTTACACAGGACAGCCTTATGTTTAGTTAATTTTAAACAGTGGAAACACTTGTGTTTTAGGTTGACCGAAAGGAAAATGATTCTCTCCTTTCATGAGGAGCTATCATAGATAATTATAAACACTTGGAACAGGATATCTGTTAAGCAAACTTGGAAGTAAAAGCAATTATTAATTATGATACAAGTAATTCATATAAATGGAAAAGAAAGAAGAACACGTATTTGCATTGACTGCTGGCTTCATTTTGTTTCAGCTGAAGAAACTGGCTTAAGCATTGTCCTGGTTTGTCTTTCCATTGCTGTGACAAAACACTCTGACACCAACTTGGGGAGGAAAGGGTTTATTCAGCTTACATCTCCTGGGTCACATTTCATCACGTAGGGAGCCCAAGGCAGGAACTCAGGGCAGGAACCTGGAGGCCATGGAGGACTGCTGTTCACTGGCTTGCTCTCTACTGGCTTGCTCTCTGGTTCATGCCCAGCCTGCCTTCTTATACTGTCACTGCTCAACAATCAAGACAATACACCACAGATGTGGCCACAGGCCAATCCAATGGAGCCAATTCCCCAACCGAGGCTCCTTCAACCCAGGTGTGTCAAGTTGACACCAAAGCTATCCAGCACAATTGACCCCTTGTCAACTTGACACACAAACATATCACTATTAAACCACCTTTCCAGTTCTTATCCCCAAAGTATGATGTTAACACTAATCACAACCTAAGACAGTACATCCTTAAAAGCCCCACAGTCCTTAAAATGTCCGAATACTTAAAAGTCCAGTCTATTAAAAGTCTCTTAACTGTGGGCCGCTGTAAAATCCAAAACAAGTACTGTCTTACTTCAAAGGGAAGAATCAGGCACTCTCAAACAAAACCTAAGTCCAGCAAGTAGCTCAAGGCTGGACACCTGGGATTCACTCACGATATTCTGGGCTCCAAAGGGTCTCGGCAGCTCCCCCTCTCCGACTCTGCCGTCCATGGCACACTCATCTCGCAGGCCCAGGCCGACTCCATTCCACACCTACCGCTGCTCTTGGTGGTCGTCCCAGGGTACCGGCATCTCCAAAAAGCTGGGGTCGCTACTGAAACTGAGGCAGCACCTTCACCAATGGTCTCTTCTGACCTCTCCTGGTGCAAAGCCTCAGCTTCTCTCCATGACCCCTGCAATCCTGGGGTCTTCACAGCAACCGAGGTGCACTTCCACCAATGGTCTTTCCTGACCTCTCACAGTGCCAAGCCTCGGCTGCTCTCTGTGACCCCCTCAAATTTCAACACCGGAACCATATAGGAGACTCTTACACGTTACCAAGTCCGGCTTCTGGCTCGAGATGGAGGCTCAGGCCCTTTCTGGGTCACAGCTTCTGTGTGCTGACCTTGAAGATATTCTCCCCAGAAGATTTCACCTCAGTGATGCTGGTCTCTTGTTACTTACAGCTGATTTTTCAGCCCCAGCTAACCAGCATCAATTGCCCCAGTACCACAAAAGTTTCACTTCAGGTTCTGGTCTCTTGTTACTTACAGCTGATTCTCCACAGCCCCAGCTGACCAGAACCCACAGATTACACAGTCCTGATGATCTCTGCTCTCCTTTGAAACTAGAAACTTCACAAGCCAGGCCTCCATCTTCTACAACTCCTTCAGCAAAACTGCTCCAAGCTCCACAGCAACAATCTTTAGGCATTCAATGATCTTCCCAGCCCAAAGTTCCAAACGCCTCCACAATCCTTCCCCAAAACACCAAGGTCAGGTCTGTCACAGCAATACCCCACTCTCTGGTACCAATTTCTTTTCTAATTTGTCTTCCATTGCTGTGACAAAACACTCTGACCGACACCAACTTGGGGAGGAAAGGGTTTATTCAGCTTACATCTCCTGGGTCACAGTTGATCACTTAGGGAGCCCAAGGCAAGAACTCAGGGCAGGAACCTGGAGGCAGGAGCTGAAGCACAGGCCATGGAGGAATGCTGTTCACTGGCTTGCTCCCCTGGCTCATGCCCAGCCTGCCTTCTTATACGGTACACAACAACCTGCCCAGGGTGGCACCACTCATTGTGGGCTGGGCCTTCCCACACTGCTCAACAATCAAGACAATACTCCACAGATGTGGCCACAGGCCAATCCAATGGAGCCAATTCCCCAACCGAGGCTCCTTCAACCCAGGTGTGTCAAGTTGACACCAAAGCTATCCAGCACAAGCATCTTCCAAGTGGTGCCACTTACAGAGAGTCTCATGTCTGTTTATAATATGAATGTGGATCTGGAAAGAGAGACCACACATATGATCACACTCATTGGTGAGTATGACACTTTATTATGTACAGTAGAAACATGCATGCCAATCCTGTTTGTAATTAAGGAGAAAGATGTGGGTGCATTGCTGTATGTTCTGGAACTATTACAAGTTCTTGGCACCCCACTGACCATCCCTTCCCCTTACATTTCCTGTGATACAGGGAAAGACACAACTGTGATTGGGGAACAGCTGCAGGAGTTTTATCAACTGGCTGAGAAGAATGATATTGCAAAGGATAATATTCAGTATGCTGTCTCCACAGGAAATGTCCTTCTGTTTTATCCCCCATAGAAGAATTTATCTGATTATGGATGTCCATCCATAATCAGATAAATTCTTGTTTTAAAGAATTTTTCCATTAAAAGATAGGTATCTTAAAATTAATCACTTTTTAACAATGTTTACATACAGGAAATGAAGTAAATGATTTACATGTGTTTGTTCTTACCCTTTACAGACACTTGTGATCATTGAAGGCATCCTTCGGGTGAGTAAAACACAGAATTTATGTTGGCTCAAATTTTTTTCACATTCTTATTTTTGGTAGGACTTGTGTTGTGTTATTCTATGTTTGGATTCCCAAATAACCTGACAAAGGCAATGCAATCTAGGAGTCATTTCTTTTGTTTTACTGTTGGATGTTAGAGTCCATCATGGTGGACTTCTCATAAGCTCAGGTGATTTCTGTCCCTGGTCACAGGTGAGCCTTATTCACAATTTAGGTTTCACTAACATTTTCAGAACTTTAGTGGCATAGCATTAGGCCACGTAAATGTAAATATTATTTTTTATTTTTACAGATCAGATATAGTGATGAGGAAGTCCATGAGGAAGTGTCCCAGCCTGTCAGTGTATCGCAGAGCTCACTGAATGATCAGCAGAGAGTGCCAGGAAATGAACATGTCCATGAGGACCCTCTGATTAGTCCTGTCTTCCTCTATAGGCTCAGTAGATGAAGGAGTTACGGAGGGGTTGCATACACCTCAAAGTACTTCTAGCACCAATGCTCATGTGGATGATGATGACCAAAGTACAGAACGACCAAGTCCAAATGGTCCAGAAAGAACTTTTTAGTGTCCAGCCTGTGGGGTATGATTCACCCGTATTCAGAACCTGAAACATCACATGCTTCTCCACTCATTAATTAAACCATTTAAGTGTGATCGCTTTGGGAAAAAGTTCACTAGGACTTACCTGCTAAAAACGCATCACCTAAAGCATGAAGGTAAATGGTGTTTCCGGTGCTAGATACATTGTGCCACTTTCACTTCCTTTGGGAAATATAAACATCATATAAAGGTTTCTGGCACATTATCTGCAAGCTGCGGATTTACAAGTGCAAAACATGTGGCGCCATTTTCACCAACTCTGGTAATTTAATTGTTCACCTCAGGAGTCTGAACCATGAAGCATCAGAGCTCGCAAACTACTTTCAGAGCAGTGATTTCTTAGTACCAGACTACTTAAATCAGGAGCAAGAAGAGACCCTTGTAAGGTATGATCTTGGAGAACACAGATTTGAAAACAACTCTTCTGTTCAAATGCCTGTAATCTCTCAGGTCTCCTCAACCCAGAATTGTGAAAGCACTTTCCCCTTGGGGTCTCTTGCTGGGCTTACAGTAAAGGAGGAAGAAGTGTAAGAGCAGCCAAACACCAGCGCTTGTACTGAGTCCATCAAAGATGATTGCCTTAAATCAGAGCTGTCGTCTATAACATTGAGTAATTGTGTGATTTGGCTTCATATTAGGTTTTTGAAAAGCGTCTGTGCTTGGTCTTGTACATTTAAATTATTTTTTTAAACAAGAATTTGTTTCTCTTTGTTAGCCCTGAAACTGTTGGGTTAGTTCATTTTTTTGTTGTTCTTGTTTTTTGTTTGTTTGTTTGTTTGTTTGTTTGTTTTGTTTTTCAACAAAAGAGAGATTGCTTCTGTGTGTATACAATAATATGTAATATTGCAACAGTTGAATTAAATCATACCAGTTCTTCCTTTATTAAAAGCAGGCTAACAACCCATCATTAGATACCATAACTTACCAGATGGTTGTTGACCTTCCTGAGGTGGAAGGGGTCATGAGAATTTACTAAAGAGATTTCGATAACAGCTTAAGTAGATGTTTACTTCTATATGCAGGATATTGCAATCTTTGTAGTTTTTGAAAGCTTTCTTTAAAATTAAGGCAAATACTTCTGAAATCCAACATTTTTAAGCTATTATGATTTTTCATGGTGAAAATTTTTGACCGGGCAGACATTTCCTGTACTTTTATAGTACCACTCCAAAAGTAGAGATGCATGACTGACAGGAGCCAGTCTGTAGATGGAATGACCAGGAGTGCAGAATGGGATATGTATACCCAGCCTGCTTTAAAGCAACTCTTTGAATACGGCTTTTCTTACTATACTTAATGTTTACCTGGTCTTCAAATGTTAATGCCTGCCTAACTAGGTCATCACCCAGGTCAGTTTCCCTTGTTGCATCAACAATACTTTCACTTTTTTTCACTATTGTGTTGCCATATGAAGGAAAAATATTGAAGGTATTCTATATTTTATGTATAGGTTCATATATTGGGGATGTTTTTGCTGTGCTGGTTTGGACAAAATAATTCTGTTTTGAGGCTAACAACAACAACAACAACAAGTGCTATTGGTCTAAACGCTTCCAGAAAGGCCTGCATCACCGTGGGCTCTTGGGTCACTGGTTTCTCCCCCTGCTCAGGAAGTTCCTGACTAGAATACAGAAAGGGAGAACAGTCCCTGCCTCCAGCTTGGTGTTCTATCAGCAAGAGGCTCTGTGGGAAATCAGATTTGTTGATGATCTTTATTTCAGTAGTGTGAGAGCCCAATGGAGAGGCCATGTGACTGTGCAGAGTCCCATCATTCCAGATAGGGTTGGTGCAGGAGGTTTGAAAAAGGCGTATTTCCACTTACCTGGCAGGGGAGATACTACGACGATGACGGTGGTTTTCCCAGGGCGAGGCTTATCCATTCCACTCCAGATGTGCTGACCCCTGCAATTTCCTCAAATGTGGGAAAGTCGACTGCATAATTTGTGGTAGTGAGGGACTGATTTCATGTTTTCCCCTATAAGAAAATAAAAAAAATAAATAAAAATAGAAAAAGGCAGATTTCCCTGACAGCACACACAAGTGTGTGCTTTAAGTGGTTTAAGTCACTGGGATACCAGAATATTGGAGTTCAGCAGGCTCTAGTGGATGAACTCACACCCCAGGCCTTTTGGGGACACAGATTTGCGTGGTCTGTCTTCACACAAATGCGTCTTTCCATTAAATCTGGACATGTGATGTGCTTTAAGAGGGTGAAATAAGAAAAGGTCTCAGAAAGTGATCAAACGTGTCCTATGAGATACATTCACACACTATCCCATATTCAGAAAATGAGTTAATAAAGTAATTAATTCAATAAATTTTAATTAAAATAATTAAATCACAACTTTACAATTAGTAAGTTAATCTACATCTAAGACAAAAATTTCACAAAGTTAACTGAAAATAAACAAACACAAAATTTATAATATTAGGAGAAATCAATATATTCAAGATAACAATAAATCAGAATATTAAGGAAATGTAAAGGATACTTTGTAACCTTTCCATATTTTAAAACATTATACAATGACCCGAAGTTAAGTGCGAGGGAAAAACACTAATGTTAGGCAAAATAAATAAAATACAAAAGGAAGATAAAGTATTAGTGGTACAGGTATTCTTCCCTGATACTGCAAGTTCCCTGTGCACGTTCACAAAAAACCAACTGTTTCTCCTAAAACGTGTTGGCACCTATATCTGTGAGAGCATAATGTTCTATGAGTGATGCTAGGAATTTTGGATAAATGATGATGTCTGCTTTGGTGAGTTTCCATGCAGCTGCTCTAAGGAGACCCTGTCTCAAAAGATCAGAGATAAACTGCCTCTTGGTAGCTAGTTTTTGTTATTCCTAGAACAGTGGGACCCCCAAAACACCACCAGTACACGTGGCTCCAATGTAAATACAAAGAGTCTTAATTCAAGCTAGATATTGGACCGCTACCCTTCTGATGCAGCAGGCTGGGAGAAGCGCTACCGTAGTTCTGGAGGGGGGGGGTCTTTTAAAGGAACCTGGTCTAGGGGAGTTTTTCTTTATTGGTTCAGATGGAACATTTTCCCAAGCCTCAGATGTATTTCAGCCTTGGGGAATGTGAATATCACTGGACCTGTTTCTCAATGCCCTGATGCATCAGGTGGACTTCAGCCCGGGGAAAAGTGAATGCTTAACCTTTGTTCAGAGTAGAAGTCTGGAATTAACTCTTATCTCCTTATATCCCCATTGTGTCTTGTTACTAGAGAGGGCAAACTTGGTCTCTCTTTGCCTAGCTTAGGTTTCTGGAAAGAAAGAAAACTTCTTTCTAGAAGTTTTCTGGTCTACATTATCATATTGGCTGCTTAGGTGGTGAGGACCAAGTTGGGTATAATGTGTCCTTAAAGTCATTAGCAGAATTGTCCCCCAATCTTTCTCTCATAAAGGCAACTAACCTATTCAGTATACATAGTCCTAGGGTTAGTAATAGAGCAAGCAGAAGGACAAGTTCACTGGCAGATCCAGGAAGTCTTCAGCTCTCAGCTGAGAAAGAAAATGGCTCCTTTGGGGGGGGGGGTCTTGATCCTAAACTGCCTAGCCAATTTTTAGCTCCTACTTTTATCCCATTACCCTCTGAGGAGGATACCCCAATTGCCAAGAAGGAATCAGGGCACCGACCCCACTGACTTCTTCCATGATGAAAAGGGGCATAGGAGGTGGTGACTGGGGTACCCCTGGTCAGTGGATCTATCTAAAAGACCCCAAAAAGTATGTCTATGGAGAGAACAAAATCCTTGATCAGTACCTGTGAAGGCGAGAGTAGCTAGGTACATAGGCAGGGAACCATGAGATGTTTGGGGTGAATTAAATGTCCAACTTAAATGTCTATTGGAATCTCTCAATGAGGGGGTTCCAAAATGTGCATTATTCGGCTTCTCATTTTATTCATTTATCCATGATGTCTGGACTCAGTGTCTGCTTTTGTAAAGAGGGACCAGTTCTAAGGGAACAAGATAGAGTCCATTTTTCTATTTTGTGGAAATACACCATCTAAGAAACAGCCCCCATCCTCCAAGTCCAGGAGAAACCAAAGAATATCTCAATAGCTAACAGGGAAGGACCAATGGTTGTTTGTTGAAAATAACTAACAGGGAAAGATGGAAGGTTGAACGTGTTTGCTCTTCTTCCAGGATGTACTCAGTGAGTAACACCCCCCTCCCCATGGCACAACCAAAAGCCACCAGGTGGACCTGACCTATCAGTCAAAAATCATGTTTCCTCAGTCCTTATGAATCAATAACAAAATGCAAGAACTGGAAAATTCCCCATTTGTAATTTTTCCTTTAAAAGACCCTCCCTCCCCCCGCTCTTTGGGGCAGCTTCTCCCAGCCTGCTGTCAGGAAGGTGGAAGTCCAAGCTCAGCTTGAATTAAAGACTCTCTACATTTATATCAGAGCTGTGTGTCCTGGTGGTCTTTTGCAGGTCCCTGTGATCTGGGCATAACATATGGTGTCTCATCCATCTGTGATCCCCAAGAACCCCAGGACCCCAATCCAAAGAGTCTAATACTGGCTGGTAATTTCTCAGTCTTGTCCTCTGTCTGTTGTTTTCTCTGTGCTCTTTGTTTTAATCAGACCTCGAGGCAGTGGAAACAATGGCTTTAGTGACCTAAGGTGAACACACCAGTGGGTAGAATAAAGCTGAATGGCTCAGAAAGACTTTTCTGACCCAGGGGGGGATGAGGTGCCCTCACAACAGATTTCAGTGCAGATGCAGATGAGGTGACCTCCCAGCAGCAGTGCAGAGGCAGATAAGGTGCCTGCCCAACAGAATAATGTTTTTGTGTGTGCAGAGGCGGATGAGGTGCCTGCCTAGACAAAACCAAGCACTTGGATTTTTCTGTGTCTTTGTTCCTGCCACGTCCTGAGTGTTGTTTTTATTAGGTTATAAAAAAGGCCGTGTATTCCCAACCCCAGTCCCAGATAAAAAGGCACATGAGGCTTAAGTCAAGCCAGGAACAAGATTCACTTCCAGGTGGAATTATCAGCAAGGGCTGCCTGCAAGGGCAGACTACAGACACACAGTGGAACCAGGCAGCATGGCAGGCAGAAAGAGAGAGAGATAGATGGTGCCTGGAGCCCACCCACTTATAGCCAGGGGTCAGGGCATCAGGTACAGAAGTGGTGGTCAGAAGATTGACAGCCTCTGTAGGAAGTGGCCATCTGTGTCCCTTGGTATTCTGGGAAGCCCAGACCTAACAGGTTTGTCTATTTTGCGTCTTGTGTTGAGTGTTCTCTGTGGTTATCAGATTTTGGCGGATGTTTTGGGATGGACAGCTTATTCCTAACCCTTCCCTTCTCCAATTCCAACTCCCCAAATTAAAGCTGTTTATCCTACAGGTAAGGTAGCCATATGGTGACTAATGGAAGCAATTTCCATGTGTCTAAGTGCAAGTCCAAGTTTTTGTGTATGGTTGTTCGGTCACTGTAATTGTCTCATGTTGGTTCTGTCAAACAAAGTGGCCACTTCAAGTTTCAAACTTTATGTGCACAGAGTCACTCATTTTGACATGCCACACTAGATACATATGTGCAATCTTTAAAAATTGATATTTAAAAATATATTTAAAGGCTTAAAATTTGGATACTACAGACATCTCTAAATTTATTGTCGCCAAGTCTATCAAATGCTTCACAACACATGATAATTTTATGGAAATTAACCTCTGAGTTGGCTGCCTAATGGAATTATCTATTTTTTGAGACCTCTGTGGACCAAATTAATTGCTGGAAATGAATTCTGGAACTGGCTTTTTTGGGGGGTGGGGAAGGGCAGCTTTGTTGCCCTTTGGGACCGGGTGTGGTGGCATATTCCTTTAATCCCAGTCCTTGGGAGGCAGAGGCAGGCAGTTCTTTGTGAGCTCAAGGCAAACCTGGTCAACAGAGCAAGTTCCAGGCCAGCTCCAACTAAAGGGAGAACCTGTCTCAAAAAAGCAAATAAAAGACAAAAAAAGAAAGCATGTCTGAGTGTTGGTAATTCCCACATGCATGGAAATTACACATGTGTATGTGACTATTGGCAATTTTCCATCTGAAGTAAATAACATGGGGTTAGGGAAAATAAATACTGGGTAGCTGTCTCCATGAAAATAGTTCTTGGCATTGGGCAGGTCCCTGCCTTATTCCCAATCCCATCTGGTCAGTGGGCTGGGCCTTAGGTGTAAGTGAGAGTTGATTTTTGTGTAAAAGGATGCATCGAACATATTGGAGCCAGTAAGAGGCATGTGGGCAAGATAAATATGCGTGATTGAGATGGCAGGGGCTTATTGTCCCTGTACTATGAGGTGGTGTCATTTTTACTGATGGAAAAAGGGAGAGAGACAGTGTAAGCGACAAGCCAGTTTTTGGGTTTAGAATCTCTCCAGAAGATATACATGTATCCCCAGATTTCTAGGTGATTTTCCAAATGCTTTTTGGGCTCAAAGGCCCAAAATTATTTGTTTCTGACTCAGAAATTCTACACTAATGATCTTTATGTTTTAAAACTATCTGAGCCATGTGGGGAGATTTTTGTAAATACATGCTTTAACCAAGGTTCTACTCATGAGGCAGCCTGCTTCTCACAGCTACTGACACGCACCATACTGAGTCCTTAAAGTAAAAGGAGGTGACAAAAAGCATTAGGGAAATCACCTAGAAATCTGTGGATAGATGTATGTCTTCTGGAGAGATGTCTCTAAACCCCCAAACTGGATTGTGGCTTGCACTGTCTCTCTCCTTTCTAAGTAGATCAATGATCAACTAAGTAGGTTCACCAAAGTACAAACATTCTTCAAAAGTCTAAAATTGAGTTTTGGACATGGCTAG
This sequence comes from Rhizomys pruinosus, assembly GCA_009823505.1. Taxonomy (NCBI): domain Eukaryota; kingdom Metazoa; phylum Chordata; class Mammalia; order Rodentia; family Spalacidae; genus Rhizomys; species Rhizomys pruinosus. Next base: position 870,174 of record VZQC01014245.1, on the reverse strand, counting down.
TACTGGTGAGCCTCTGGAAGAATCCAGCTCTCTGCTGGCAGTGGCTGATCTACTCATCTTATATTTGTGTCACTGGACTGTCTAGCTAGCTCTAGCCTCACAGAGATCTCTGTGTTTCTGTGGGTTTAGGATCCATTCTCATCTTACTTGAGTCTGGAGCAAGTGCAGGTAGTGAGAGGTGAGAAATGGTCCAAGGCATCACAAAAATTCTTATAAACCTGACTTTTTCCTCATCAGAGACTCAGAATAGGATTCCCCCTTCTTCCATCAGTAAAAACAGTCCAATTCCAATCCCGTGTTCAGCCTTTCCACACCTTCTCTGCCTAGAAGACATCTCGACACCTCCTCTCAGTACAGGAACAATAAGCCCTAGCCATCTCAAACACACACATTCAACTTGTCCACATGCCTCTTACTGGCTCCAGTATGCTTGATGCAACCTTTTACTCAAAAATCAAATCTCACTCAGATCTAAGGCCCAGCCCATTGTCCAGGAATAAGGCAGGGACCTGCTCAATGCCAAAAACTATTTCAATGGAGACAGCTACCCAATATTTATTTTCTCTAACCTCATGTTATTTACTTCAGGTAGAAAATTACCAATACTCACATACTGTGTAATTTCTATGCATGTGGAAATTACCAAAACACATGCTCCCCCACCCATTTTTTTGGTCTTTTAGATTATTGGTCTCCCTTCAGTCTCAGCTGGCCTGGAACTTGCTCTGTAGACAGACAGGGATTAAAGGTGTGTGCCACCACACATGGTCCTAAGGGGCAACAAAATTGCCCCCCCCAAAAAAGCCAGTTCAAGAATTCATTTCCAGCCCTGAATCTGCTCCACAGAGGTCTCAAAAAACAGATAATTCTATTAAACAATCAATTCAGAGGTTAATTCCCATAAATATTACCACCTGCTGTGAAGCATTTGATAGACTCAGAGACAATAAATTTAGAGATGTTTATAGTATCCAAATTTTAGTCCTTTAAATGTGTTTTTAAATATCAATCTTTAAAGTGTGTATGTGTGTGTCTAGTCTGGCATGCCATAACGAATTATTCTGTGCATATAAAGGGTTGAAACTTGAAGTGGCCACTTGCTTTTAGAGAACCAACATGAGACAATTACACACAACATTAGATGTGCACTTAGACACATGGAACATGGTTCCATTAGTCACCAGAGCAGCTACCCTCCCTGTAGGATATACAGTGTTAGTTTGGGGAGTTGGAATTGGAGAAAGGAAATGTTAGGAAGGAGAATTCTGTCCCATAACATCTGTCAAAGTCTGATAACCACAGAGAACAATCAACATAATACACAAAACAGGCAAACCAGCACTCAAGTCACACAGAAACCAAGGACACAGAAAAATCCAGCACCCCATCCACCTCTGACCCCCACTCCCCCCCCAAAAAACCAAAACAACCCAAAACAAAAATAAATCTTCACTCTGTTGGGTGGGTATCTCATCTGCCACTGCACTGATTCTGTTGGGCAGGCAACTCATTTGTCCCCGGGTCAGAAATGTCTTTCTGACACATTTGGCTTCCGACGAACCAGTGCATCCACTTTAGGCCACCTATAGCCAAAGTTTTAGCTGCCTGGAGGTCTGATTGAAACAAAAGCACAGAGAAGACAAAAGACAACATGAGACACAGACCAATATTAGACTCTTTGTATCAGGGTCCTGAGGGTCTGGGGGATCCTGGACGAGCCCCCATATGGTGTTCCCAGATCACTGGAATCCCCAAAAGACCACCAAGACATGTAGCAAGAGACTTAATTCAAGCTCAAGCTTGGACTGATACCCTTCAGGTGCAGCAGGCTGAAAGAAGCAGTCCCGTAGCTCGGGGAGGAGGATATTTTAAAGGAACCTGGTCTAGGGGAATTTTTCTTTATTGGTTCACACCAGACCTGTTTCCCAAGCCTTGGATATATCTGGTGCACTTCAGCCTGGGGGAAAGTGAATACCATCAGGCCTGTTTCTCAATGCCCTGATGCATCTTGTGGACTTCAGCCTGGGGGAAAGTGAATGCTAAACGTTTGTTCAGAGTGCAAGTCTGGAATTAAATCTTATCTCCTCAGTTTCATCAGCAGTTAGTCAGGAAGCTTGGTCTGGAATTGGTGGAGGCCTTTGGAGCTTGGGGAATTCCTGAGTGTCACACCCACTACAGTGTCGCCTGTGTGAGCAATATGAGAAATCATAATCAAAGCAGGCAGGGGAGCAATGTCCTACGGGGCTCGACCCCCTGGAGGTCACTGGCAGAACACCCGGCTGAGATCACTCCTGAGATTGAGATGCTCTCCTAGGATGTTACGTTTCTCTGGTGTTGGATTTGGCATGGTGCTGCTGAGCACAGAAAGATCTTTCTTTGAGGCTAGCTTATAGATATAAAATAAAGTTATTTAGATGTGCCAGGAGATGGCAGTCACAGCTGAATGCCTCTTCTGGGCACTGGGCTTTTCCTGGAACAGAGACTTTCTGTAAGTCTTAAGTAAAAATAAAAAGGCCTCTCCCCTGACAAAGACTAATAAAAAAACAATATAGTACAAGCTGTCAACGCAAATTATATAGGGTAAAGGATTGTCTAAAGTCTAAAAATAAAGTAGTCATGTAGAAGTAATGTTTTGCATGGCTGTCCTTAAATAAAACAAATTCCAACGGTAGCCATGTGTAATGAAAGTTAAAATACAGGTCCCTTTAAGACATAAGGTAAAAAAAAAGGTTTTTGATCCTGTTTCAATAGATTAGACACTTTTAAAGAATGTCTAGTTCTGACACTCCCAATGGAGGTAGTCAGAGAACAGGCTTTCTTACATTCATCAATTACGCAGCAAAAACAAAACCATCAACCAAAGCAAGCAATGGAACGACTTCTAGCCTCAGACAAAGATTAAAATCTCAGCTTCAATTAAATTAGTATTTTAAGTTAGGAGAAAAATAATTAGTAGTTTAAGATATTTACTTTAGTAATGATAGATTTTCATAAAAACTATAAATTCTAGTCTTACTTTAAAGGGTACTTTTATCTTAAGTTTAGGAATAAGGATTTAAGGGCATTATTCATTGTTAAAGGAACTTATACTGTGACTTGTTAATCATAACTTGGTATGCTGTGACTCCTCAACTGTAACTTGCAATCATTGAGTTAGAATGTAGGATTCAATTAATCATGTTAAGAAAATTGCTAATCTCATTGATGTTCTCTTTGAAATGTTGGTTTTTTAGGTTGTCTCAAGGTTTTTTGACATTTAATTCTAAAAAGTTCATTTCTTGACCAAGAGTTTGTGGTCTCTTTGCTCACTACTTGTTTCCTGCTCTGTATCTCGTCAATCATGAAATAGACAATGAGTTTTGGTTAATGTATGAGTTTTAACCTTTTAGTCACCTATGTAATCATGAAGTTTTGCCAATTCCTTTGTTCTGCCTTCTCCTAAGACTACTATATAACCACTGCCCCAGATTCAATAAAGTGCTACAGATCCAGGAAAACTTCTCTTAGTTTTTCTTCTGTAAGCCATTCACCGACCCTGTGAATGAATTGGAAGTAGAAACCCTGTGTTCTACTTCCAAGAGGACTCTGGATACCCACGACCCCCGGAGGGCCAGTTGGTAGCACCTGAGCTCCCTGGAGTTCCCACATGGCAACTGTGCAGTATCTGCAAGTGAACCCATTTTGGGGTCTGACACCTGGATCAGTTGTGGTGCCACATGGCAATATAGGATCTGATCATCCCCAGGATGGCCTGTGCCACTCTGGTCTCTTGCCTCCAAGTGGTGGGCAAAGGGCAGCCTGAGACAGCTTTTGGAATCTGCTGTGTTTCTGCAGGAAATTTTGAGCCTATTTCCCTTGATCCCTTCCTCCTCTTGGGAAGCAAAGGGACCTCCATGGGTCTTTGCTTTCCTTGCTGATATGGCAGACAGTGCCTCCTATGTTCTGTGTGTTTGTATTTGTGGAAGAGTTGGCTTCAGAGAACCGGGTGAATTGAACTCATGAAAACTGTACTTCACGATCACTTGTTTACTTTTTACAAATTTGTCCATGCTTTTAGTCTCTATTTGAAGGAAGGCATTATATAAAATTATTGTGATCACGTTGAGATGTTAGAGCAGCCCTCTCACCCGAGGATCCTGATGTCTTGGATGTGTATTGAAGCTTTCTAAAATTATGGAACATCAGTTCAGCTTATGGGTAGGAATCTATTTGGAGTTTGTATGTGCCTTAAGCCCTCATACTTAGTGAGATCCAATTCCTAGGCCTGCAGAAGGTCTGGGATTGTGCTTGGGTTACCCTGTTCACCTTAGCGATGTAGGCCTGAGGTGTGAGCCCTGCCTCTGCAGACAGAAACCCCATGACAGGTACATACTGGCCTGCTTCTTCATGCAGCAAGGAAAGAGGCAGGATAGAATGACTTCCCTGGGCCTAACTCCCAGAGCTCAGGCCAGAGCTTGTCTCAGGCACAGCCTTACTGGTCTGTTCTCTGTACGTGTAGTGCTATCTCCTTGCTGCTCCAAGCCCACAATCTGTGAATTTCTGTACAGGTAGGAAGAGGGACTATACACCTCTTCAAGAGTCTTTTTCTTGGAGTAGATATAGCCACATATCTGATCTTTGAGAATCTCCATGCAGAACTCTCTAGAGAGAGAACAGTCCACATTACTAACAAATTAAGATTCCCTCAATTTTTGAGGGCTGTTAAGAAAGCATGTGTGCTGGCCATGTTGGTGAACGCCTTTAATCCCAGCACTTGAGAGACAGAGGCAGGTGGATCTCTGTGAGTTCAAGGCCAGCCTGGTCTACAGTGGGAACTCCAGGACAGCTGGTACTAAAAGGGACACCCTGTCTCAAAAATGCCAAGAATAAAGAAAGCATGTGTGTGAATGTTGGTAAATTCCACATGCATGCATGCTAGTTACAGGTGTGTCTGTGACAATTGGTGATTTTCCACCTGAAATAGATAACATGAGGTTAGGGAAAATAAATACCTGGTAGCTGTCTCCATTAAAATAGTCCTTGGCATTGGGTGGGTCTCCAAGGGACTCAGAGCTTCAGGCAGCAAATGTGTGTACCATTCACACAGTTATGTCTAGAGAATGGAACTCCTTGGTCCTGAAAGTCCCTGCCTTACTCCCAATAGCATCTGGCAAATGGGCTGGGCCTTAGGTGTGAGTGAGAGTTGTTTTTGAGTAAACGGATGCAGCAAGCATGTTGGAGCCAATAAGAGGCATGTTGGGAAGATGAATGTGCCTCTTAGAGGTGGCTGGGTCTTACAGTCCATGCACTGGGAGGTGTCCAGATGATTTTTAGGCAGAGAAGGTGTTGGATGGCTGAACAAGGGTTTGTAATTCTGCTGTTTTTACTGATGGAAGAAGGTAGAAGCCTATTCTGAGCCTCTGATGAGGAAAAAGGCACGTTTACAGGGATTTTTTGATCCATCAGCCAGGCCTGGAGGTTAGTCAGAAAAAAAACTCACTCACTGCGTCATAGCTGGCCCCCCACGATCATTGATTTACTTAGAGGGGAAAGAGGCAATGCAAGCCACAAGCCAGTTTTTGGGTTTGGTGACATCTTTCCTGAAGAATTACAACTATCCTCAGATTGTCGGTGATTGTCCCTAGTGCTTTTTGTCCAATAGAAAGCTATCCAGGCAAGCTGTGCAAATCAGAAACCAATGGCTGTAACAGGCCATAGAGTAGGGGCTCCAGAGTCCCACAGTAGACCTGGGTCCAGACTCTAGCAGGCGTATCTAGGAAGGTGTCCTCCTTTGTCTCTAATGACCCAGTAGGGTGCTTGTCAGTAGCTGTGAGAAGTAGGTCTCCTCATGAGCAGCACCTTGTTTAAAACATGTTTTTATAAAAATCTACCCAGACATTTTGTAAAGAGGGATCAGTTCTGGGGGAAAAATATACACTCCATTTGTCTATTTTTGGGAAATACACCCCCACCCTCAGATTCTAGGAAAAACCACAGAATATCTCAATCGCTAGCAGGGGAGGACCAACATAGTTTTTTGAAAATTAGTCAGGCATGGTGGCGGACACCTTTAATCCTAGCAGGTGGGAGGCAGAGTCAGGCGGATCTTTGTGAGTTCAAGGCCATCCTGGTCTACAGAGTGAGTTCCAGGACAGCCATGGCTCCAGAGAGACCCTGTCTCAAAAAGACCAAAAAAAAAAAAAAAAAAAAAAAAAAAAAAAAAAAAAAAAAAATAAGCAGAAAGACAGAAGCAACAGTTTATCACCTGATGGGTAAACAGAAAAGGCAATATCCATATAGGAGAGTATTACTCCTCATAAAAGTAATGAAGACATATCCAACAGTATAGACATATNGGATTAATCTCTATTCAGAACCAAATATAATACTAACGTTTCTTTAAGCTGTGCATTTAAGCAAAATATATTAATACAGGAGAGCTCTGATATAAGCAATGGATTATTCTACAAAAAGGTAAAGGCTTCTTGCCTGTTAACGGGGATATCTGCAAGAAGAGAGGTGGTAAGGCCCTGCTGTCAAAGACCTGATGTAAGCATGGGAAAGATGTATTGAGACCACATTTGCAAGTGTACAGTTGGTCTCTGGAATACCAGAGAGTTACCAAAGGACACTAAACCAATAAAGCAAATATAAGTCTCCTTGAGTCAAGCAAGACTCCTCTGTCAGCACCAGCTACACCTCACTTGCCTGGAAATACTGTGCAGCAGTGGCAGCCATATGCCTGTATATCCCGAATCTAATTGGCTAGTAGCTCTCTCCTTGGAGGATTAACCCATGGCTGATGTCACAAACTTACATCCTCTAGTGGTTAGAAGATGTTATAAACCACAGTAAGACCCTGTCATATTTTAAAGAAAAACGTAATTCATGGATTAACATACCATCCAATCATCTTTGTCTATACCAAAGTAACCTACCATAACAATTAGTACTGTTTAAATACCTATATATCTAATTGCTTGTGCTTCATTAGTAGGATTGAAAGTGTATTCCTGGTCAAACTGTCAGCCCATGAAAGGAAACAGGCAGAATTGACCAGAGTTCAAAACGACATCTCCAGAGAAAGTAGACTGTTTTGCTTCTCGTCCACCTGTGCCATTTTTCTAAGTCTAGGGAACAATCTATGGAAGAGGGGGTGTGGTAGAATGTTAGGGCTGTGATTGGGGTGAATGTTGAAACTACAGCAATATAGACTGGACACTTATTTGATCAACTTGATTGTACATACAAGCCCCCCTAGCTGGATGGTGGGACCCTTGGGCTGTGTGAGTTTGGGCACAACTGCTTGCAAAATGGTTTTATATGAAGGATGCTTGTACTCATGAATTATTACTTATTGTTAAAAATGGAAAAAAAAAACAATAAAGAAGTAATAGAAGAAAAAAAAAATAACTAACAGGGAAAGACCAAAGGTTTAACATGTTTGTTCTTCCACCAGGATGTGCTTAATGAGTAAAAGTCCCCCCCACGGTGCTACAAAGCCACCCTATCATTAAAAAAAATCATGCTTACTCAGACCCTCTGAATCAATAACAAAATGGAAAGCTGGAAAAATTCCCTGCTTGTGATTTTTCCCTTTTAAAAACCCAACTCTCTTAGATCAAGAGCTTCTCTCTCCTCTCCGCTGCATTGGACAGGATAGCAGCCCAAGCTCCAGCCTGAATAAATACTGTTTGTATTTACATTGGAGCCACATGTCATGGTGGTCTTTTGGGGGTCCCAGTGATCTAGGCATAACAGTTTTAAAATCTAAAGATCATTACTGTAGAATTTCTCTATCAGAAACAAATGAATGACCCAAGAATCCAATTAATATTAAATTAAAATAGGAAATTACCCACAGCTAGATGACCTTTGTATTGTACAAACTGTAAAGTTTAAAATGTTATCATTCTGACTATTATAAACTGGAGAGTCACATTTTACTCTGATTTAGAGATTTCTTCTCTGATTTAGAGTTTTCATCAAGGTGTTTAAGTTTTGGGTTTGAAACTAGCTTGACATGATATTTTGCCTAACCACAGTGTTTATTTTATGGAATTGTTGAAATGAATAGGCTCATGTTTAATGCTAATGTTTTGTTTGATATCAAGTTGATTCATATCATGTGAGCTAAAATTGTTAAATTACACTATGGTCCTTGGGCCTTAAAAACATAAGTTCATTTTAAGGAATGATCACTTCTGTTCGAGGGTGCAATTTATTTTTACACATTACACATATGGGGACATTTGCCAGGCCTATGTAAAACACCTCTACGCACTCAAAGAAAATTCGTCATTCAAAAACTGCTTCCAAGCTAGCAAGAACATCTCACATCTTATACTAGTTTACTCAAGGTTTATTTAATAATGGTTAGTTTTTGACCAATCTTTATATGCATATCACATGGCACTTTGTTATAGTTTCTCTTCAATTGCTGTGACAAAACACTCTGACTGACACCAACTTGGGGAGGAAAGGTTTCATTCAGCTCATGTCTCCTGGGTCACAGTTTATCATTCAGAGAGCCCAAGGTAGGAACTCAGGGCAGGAGCCAGAATGCAAGAGCTGGAGCACAGGCCATAGAGGAATGTTCTTACTGGCTTGTTCCTGTGGCTCATGCCCAGCCTGCCCTCTTATAGCATACACAATAACCTGCCCATGGTGGCACTACCCATAGGGGGCTGGGCCCTCCCACATTTTTCAACAATCAAGACAGTACTCCCCTGATGTGGCCACAGGCCAGTCCAATGGAGTCAATTCCCAAATTGAAGCTCCCTCAACCCAGGTGTGACAAGTTGACACTAAAGCTATCTAGCACACCCTTCAAGGTATAGTAGAATGATAAGATACCTGTGTTAAATTAAATTGGTATAAACATTCAAGCTAGGTTACTATTGGCCTGAATAAGACTGTAAATATAAAGATTTGTTAATTTTCAGTCCACTCCTAGCTTGCACTGGACTCCCTTTTACAGGTTTGGATTAAATGGACACAAATAATGGGTTACCTATGGCTACAGAAACATGTATTTTATGTTTCTTGCAAGAGTTGCTTTTGATATTTCCTTCGACCTAACTGTTAGAAAATAAAAAGGGCGCACACCCCCAGCCCCCACATAAAAAGGCACATGAGAACTAAGTCACTCTGGAAACAGGATTTACTTCAATGTGGAACTGCCAGAGTGGGCCACCTGTAGGCACATGGTAGAATAGGAGCTGGAACAGCAGCAAGAGCAGGGACAGGGGCCAGATGGCGACTGGAGCCCTCTCATTTATAACCATGTGGCAGGACCTCAGGTATAGGTTAAGAGGCCAGAAGAAGGAGGAAGTGGGCATCTGTGTGTCCGTTGGAGTTCTGGGAAGCCCCCGTCTAACATTCCAGCCTTTTGATTATGATAAGGAAATGGGATGTTGTTCTCTCTTCTGTGTCTGCTTCAGAGCTGAGGGGGGAAGAAGTCTCGGGGGAACACCTGTCAGGTTGGAGGATTAGAATCTGTTTTCCTGTCTTGGCTGCTCTGGGTGCTCTGCCTGGTGGTTTTAGACCACATTGATAGTGGCCAGTATTTAGTGGACAGTTTTTCTCCAACTGAAAACACAAGGTGGTTGAGTCATATATGAGTAAACCAGTGCAGAGACTTCCGGTATCAATAGGGGTCCACTGGGTGCATTAGGAACTGGAGGGTCCCTGTCTAGGATCTGCAGTGGGAGAGAGGACTTGTATCATGGTTTGAGGAATTGGAAAAAAGTTTTAGTACACAGAGCTCTAGAATGAGGACCAGCATAACCATGAGAATATAATAGGTGTTATTTTCTGTCATGGCACAGTAAATCTGGCACCTATCTCTGAGATATTTTCTAACATGACACAGTAGGTTCCTAACTTGGCACAGTAGCTCTCTCACCTATCTCTCTGGTAATAAATTATTTCATTTTCTCTTTAGAATACAGTTGCCTGTTGGGGTGTTTAAAACCATACAGTCAGCTCAGATAAATCAAATTAGTTTTGCTGTTAAGGTCAGTTGAGGTTCTGGTCCTTAGGGGGTCACTCAGGCCTTGCTGCTGTTTCTCTTCACCAGTTCAATCTATGTGAGGACAAAGTCAGGCCTTGGAGTGGCAGACCTGGATTAAGGCAGTCTGCAAACCTCAGTGGGTTCGGAATAGTGGCATGAGTCAGGACCCTAGCTGTGGTTTCAGCATCCTGAGACTGCAGAAAGGAGTCGAAGCATGGCAGAAAGGGAACCCAGTTTGAAGTAGTCTGCAAACATCAGTGGATTCAAAACTGTGTTGTTGGGCTAAGGCTGAGGGGAGGAGCAGAGAGAGGATAGAGAAAGCCTGAGAAGCCAAAGTGGGGAAAGAGAGAGAGATAGAGGGAGGGAGGGAGGGAGGAAGAGGGAGGGAGAGCAGAGAGTGGTACCTCATTGTGAAATGTGGAAACTGGTTCTAGGGAGAAATATGCTGCTGGCAAGTCCCAGGGGTTCAAAAAAAAAAAAAAACAAAAACAGAGTCCGGCTAACCCAAGGTGGGGTAGGGTGGGTGAAATGGCAATCCGAGTCCATGGCATGAGAACGTTAGGTTATAAAAAGGGTGCATAACCCCAGTCCCCAGATGAAAAGGCACATGAGAATTAAGTCACTCCGGGAACATGATTTAATTCCATGTGGAACTGGCAGAGGGGCCACCTGCAGGCACATGGTGGAACAGGAGCTGAAATAGCAGCAGTGGTATGGGCAAGATGGCGACTGCAGACCACCCATTTATACCCATGGGGCAGGACCTCATGTACAGGGGAAGATGCCAGAATATTGACAGCTTCTGGAGGAAGTGGGCATCTGTGTGTCCCTTGGAATTCTGGGAAGCCCAGATCTATCACTAACCAGATAATTTGGCTCTTAAAGCTAAATTCTATCTTCCTGAACCAGCTGCATGCAGTCCAGAGGACAAATTTGGATGGGATTGGTAATCCTTATCATTTTATTTCCTGTCTTCCAGTATGTGTTACTACTCTTAAGAACCATTTTAGGCTTGGGGTAATGGCACATGCCTTTAATCCCAGCACTCAGGAGGCAGAGGCAGGCAGATCTCTGTGAGTTCCAGGCCAGCCTGGTCTACAGAGTGAGTTCCAGGCCAGTTGTGGCTATGGGGAGATGCTGTCTAAAAAAAAAGAAAGAAATTGTGTTACACAGCTGGAGACTCTCAGTACTGTGCAACCTGTGGATAGTCCCCTTGCAGGCAGTACATACCTGTTACAGCCTCAGGTGAGACAGACATATGTAAATATTGAGTTGTGCATATATACACAAAATGTTTTACATATGTTATACTTTGCACATGTTACTTTTAATATTTTTAAGAAAAAATAGGTTTTGCTGGGAGCGAGCTGATATAGATTCAACCAACCTATGATTATATAAGTAACATTTTGACTGACCTTTAGAGTTAGATAATACTAGCCAATAGATTTAATTAACCTTTGATTATATAAGTAACATTTTTTTTTTTTTTTGGTCTTTTCAAGACGGGGTCTCCTTGTAGCCCCAGCTGTCCTGGAACTCACTCTGTAGACCAGGCTGGTATATAAGTAACATTTTGACTGGCCTTTAGAGTTAGATAATACTAGCTGATAGATTTAATTAACCTTTGATTATATAAGTAACATTTTGGCTGGCCTTTAGAGTTAGATAATAAGCATATAGTGTAACCATAGTAAATAGGTCACAGTTGGCTAGATCATAGCAAGTAGGTCGCAGTTGGCTAGATCAGCAACTAGATATACATCATGCAGTTAAGTTGCTAAGCAACCCTTTCTCCTTTTACTTATTGCTAACCTTTTCACCCTGCCAACATCCTGCTTCTCCAGAACACCTGCTGCCCTGAGATCTAAAGGTTCCCCCCTCCCAATATCCTGCTCTTACCATTATAAATGCTAGCCTGAGAAAAATAAAATTTGTCAGCTTGATCAGAAATCCTGTCTTGCTGTCCATTCTTTGTGTCTCTTTTCCCTTCATTATCTCCTCCAGGCTGTGGACCTCCATTGAACGTCCTGCTGGACGGGACAACTGGTGCGCAACATGGGGCTCGAAGGGTCTTCGAGGTGAGAACATCATTCTCATAGGAGGGTGGGCCCAACCATGGTCATTTGAGACGTCCACGGCCATCAGCTGACTGAGACTCTTGCTGGAGTCGCCAGGTTCCAACCCGGCATGAGACAGACTCATGTGAATTATCGAACGATGCAATACAAAGTAAGTTATGGGACAAGCATTTTCACAGGAAGATCAGTTCATTATAGGACTTAAAGAGTCTCTCAAGACACGGTGAACCAGGGTTAATCTTAAAAAATTATTAGCTTTGATCTTAAACATTTGCCCCTGGTTCCCCCAGGAGGGCACTATTAATGAGAAAAAGTGGAAAAGGGTAGGTGATTGTTTACAGGACTACTATGATATATTTGGCCCCAAAAAGGTCCCTGTGTCAGCTTTCAGTTATTGGAACCTCATCAATGATGTCATTCATATTCATAAGGCCTGGCCAGACTTACAAAAAGTCATCTCTGAGGTGGAAAAATCCCTATGGACACGGGCCTCTTGCCCTCCTATAGACACTGACCCTATAGACACTGACCTGGTGATATTCCATCTTTTGAGCCTCCTCCTTATCGCTCCCATTCGCTTGATCAGGTTTTTCCTTCCTTTTCTTCCCTCTCAAAAACTCGCTTACAGACTGCTGCTGACTTGCTGCCCTGCGACAGATGGTCCAAAATAGAAAAGAACAAATTCAACATTTTCAGGCCATTCGCGAGTTAGACTATGAACTCTCAGCTCTCACAGATCCTGATTCCCGCCCTAAACCTCCCTCAAAGAAACATTAGGCCAAACTGCCCCAAGATAAAATCCCCAAACCAGTTCTGGCCTTTCCTCTCTCACTGTGGAGCGGTGCCACCGTTCCTCACGAACACCCACCCCCGACAGAGACCCTGAAGAGGAGAAAAAAGAGATTAGGGATAAGATGAAGAGCTGGACAGTAGGACTTCCCCGGAGGAACAACTATTTGATTATAAACCCCTAGACATTAGAGCCCTTGACAAATTTAAGATGGCTGTTTCTTTTAATTTTTTTTTATTTATTTTTGTATGTGTATGAATGTACTGTCTGCATGCAGGTCTGTGCACCCATGTCGTGCAATGCCGCGGAGGTCAGAAGAGGGTCTCAGATTCCCCTGGAACTGGAGTTCTCCTGGAATTGGAGTTACAGACGGCTGTTTCTAACTATGGGCCTACTGCCCCCTTTATGCTCACTCTGTTTACACCAAATGAGTTTAACCAACTCGCTCCTGCTGCTTTAAGTGGTGGAGATTTCGTACTTTGGAAAGCAGAGCTTGCTGAACTGGCCAAAGAAACCAAAACCAAAAACTTTACCCACACAGACACTCGAAGCTGGACTGCTGACTCTTCCTTTAACACCTTGACAGCCCAAAGACGTTTTTCCATGGGTCTTCTTGCCCAAGTCAGACAGGCTGGTCTTGGAGCCTGGAGAAAACTACCCCCTAAAGGAACCACTACTGCAGCCCTAACTAAGTTCAAACAAGAGGCAGTCGAGCCTTATAGCTCCTTTATTAGCCGACTTACTGAGGCTTCCGAGAGAATGTTTGGGGTCCAGGAGCCCAATAACCCCTTTATCAAACAGCTTGCTTTTGAAAATGCAAATCCTGTCTGCCAAGATCTCTTGCGACATCACCACAAAGAGTCCTTATTGGACTATGTCCGCCTCTGTTCTGGCACTGGAACCAGCCATGCTATTGGCCTAGCTATTGGAATTGCCCTACAAAACGCGGGTATTGGAACTTCTCAAAAAAATTGTTTTAATTGCACAGAACCTGGTCATTTCTCTAGAGATTGCCCATACCCTCAGGACACCAGGTCCTCTCCTCTTTCAGGAGACCCTTGGGAGGCCCAACGACCCCCTTCCCAACAACCCCCTCCCACTACCCTCTGCCCTAGATGCATGAGAGGACGCCATTGGTCCAATGATTGTAGATCCAAGACATATGCTCAGGGCTGCCCTCTTCCGTCACGAAATCAGGGAAACTCCTTCAAGGGGCAGCCTCCAGCCCCCCCTCATGGGATGAGCCCCCGGGGTGACTGGGTTCATCCCCCCAATGGCCACTCACTCATGCCTTCACAACCCCTCAAAGAATCCATTTCAGACCTCTGGAGAGCTACAAAAGACAGTCTAGGACTGGACCTCTGTTACCCCACCAGCACAGTACTAAACCCCGAAGAGGTAACATGGCTCATATGGACAGGAGTTTATGGCCCCCTCCTGCCCAAAACCTTTGCCTTGATTTTGGGCCACACTTCTGCCACACTCCAGGGGATACAAATCTATTCTGGAGTTGTTGACTCAGATTTTCAAGGGGAAATACAACTCAGCCTCCTCTCAACGAGGCCCCTTGTACGTTCCAGCAAAACAAAGACTTGCACAGCTAATTTTACTGCCCCTCATGGTACCCCACAATAAATAATTTAAGAACACCGTGGCACCAGTAGTATTGGCTCATCAGAGGCCTTTTGGGCACAAAAGATCACCCCTTCCTGTCTGATATTAACTCTTTTCTTAAATGGTAAACCATTCCATGGCCTCCTTGATTCTGGGGCAAACGCCACAGTAATTGCTAAAAATCACTGGCCATTATCATGGCCCCTGACAGATTCTCTCACCCACCTCCAAGGAATTGGACAATCAAAAAAACCACAAATCAGTTCTCAAACCGTTCAGTGGGCCGATCAGGAAGGAAACTCAGGAACTGTTACCCCCTTTGTCATCTCTGACCTCCCTGTCAACCTTTGGGGGTGAGATGTTCTCTCCCAAATGAATATCATCATGTGTAGCCCAAACAAAGTGGTTGCAAAACAAATGCTGACACAGGGATACTTACCAGGCCAAGGGATGGGAAAATATGCTCAAGATATTAAAGAACCCATATCAGTATCCAAAAAAACAGATTGCAAGGGATTAGGCTCCCCTTTTTTCTAGAGGCCACGGTCATGCCTGTACCCCAAAAATATGCTGATAAAATTACATGGCAAACTACTGACCCAGTCTGGCTTGATATGTGGCCTCTAACCCAAGAGAAATTGACGGCCAGTACACACCTAGTACAGGAGCAACTAGCGGCTGGCCATATGGAGCCTTCTAACTCTCCATAGAACACCCCTATCTTTGTTATAAAAAATAAATCAGGAAAGTGGAGGCTCCTTCAAGATCTTCGAGCCATAAATAAAGTTATGGTACCCATGGGGGCCCTACAGCCTGGCCTCCCATCCCCAGCCACTATCCCAGCTAATTATTTTAAGATTGTCATTGACTTACAGGACTACTTCTTTACAATCCCCTTACACCCTGAGGATTGTCCCCATTTTGCTTTTAGCATCGCACAAATAAATTTCCAGGGACCTATGCTTAGATATCAGTGGCATGTCCTCCCACAGGGCATGGCAAATAGCCCCACCCTAGCTCAAAAATTTGTTGCCCAGGCTGTACAGCCAATAAGAAAACGCTGGCCACAGGCTTATAACCTCCATTATATGGACGATATACTCATTGCAACTCCTGAAAAATAGCAAGGAATGGACTGCTTCCAATAACTCCAAGAGACACTCAGATTTTACAAATTACAAATTGCTCCTGAGAAAGTTCAAATTACTGACCCATACACATACCTGGGCTATGAACTTCGACTTCAACAAGTCATTATGCCAAAAATAGAAACTCCATTTCTCCTCTCTTAAAACACTTCATGACTTCCAAAATCTCCTTGGAAATCTTCAATTCTTAAGGCCATATTTAAAACTGCTCCCTGACATTCTAGTCCCACTAAATGAGTTGTTAACAGGAGACTCTCACCCCCTTTCCCCTCATTTTCTGACACCCCAAGCAATAGATTCCCTAAAACAAATTAATCAGGCCATTTCCTCACAAACCACCTTTCAAATCACCTATTCCTTGCCCCTATATTTCATTGTCTGTGCCACTACTCATGCTCCTGTGGGGGTATTCTGGCAGACCAAGGAGCCCCATGGCAAAGGTGGTAGACCCCTCATTTGGGGCTACCTCCAGTCCAACCCCTCAAAAATCCTAGCAACCTATTTTTGTTTAACCTCCTCCATTATTATTAAGGGAAGAAAGATGTCTAGACAATATTTCAGAAAAGAACCTGATACCATTATAGTTCCCTATACTTCAGATCAAATTGACTGACTTTTACAAACCAGTAATGATTGGGCCATTGTGTGCGCCTCATTTTCAGGAAAAATAGATAACCATTATCCCAATGATCCCTTAATACAGTTCATCAGGATACACCTGGAAAACATCAGGATACATCAGGAAAAACCTTTGGTCTTTCCCAAGGTTGCATTCCCTATGCCCCTTAAAAAAGCATTCCTTGTCTTTACTGATGTATCCTCGACAGGACAAGCAGCCTATGTTATACAAAACAAGGCCACCACACTTTCTATCCCCTTCTCCTCAGCTCAGCTCATTGAGCTCTTTGCCATTCTTCAGGTTTTCCAACAGCTTCCCAACACTCCCTTTAATCTCTACACGGATAGTGCTTATATTGCCCAGTCAGTCCTACTCTTAGAAACTGTCCCTTTCATAAAGCCGGCCTCTAATGCCTCTAATCTCTTCATACAGATTCAGACTCTTATAACCAAAAAGTTGGCCCCCTTTTTTATTGGCCATTTACACGCACACTCCGGGCTGCCTGATCCCTTGTCAGAAGGCAATGCCCTCGCTGATTTGGCTACCCGTGCCCCCCTTGCTCCCTCCCTTATCTTCCTGGCCGCCACCCCCAATCCTTTAACTCAGGCACGACATGCCCATTCCATTCACCACCTCAATGCTAATACTCTACGCCTTATGTTTAAAATTACCTGAGATCAAGCAAGAGAAATTGTTAAAAGTTGTAACAGTTGTGCTCCCCATCTTCCCAAACCCCACCTTGGAGTCAACCCGCTTGGACTAGTTCCCAATGAAATTTGGCAGATAGATGTTACCCATTTCTCCCTTTTTGGTAGATTAAAATGCATTCATGTAACTATAGACACCTTCAGTGGCTTCCTTTATATAACTCCTCACCCTGGTGAAGCCTCCAAGGATGTCATTGCCCATACTCTTCGCTGCCTCATGGTCAAGGGCAAGCCAAAAATCATCAAAACAGATAATGGGCCCGGCTATACGGGAGCCACATTTCAACAATTTTTTTTTCCAATCTCCAGATAAAACATGTGACGGGTATCCCTTAAAATCCCCAGGGACAATGGATTGTTGAAAGAGCCCATCAAACTCTAAAAAGTACCCTTCACTGGCTCAAAGATATTCATGCCTTTTATCCTACCACTAGTCCTCACAACCGACTCCATCATGCCCTATTCATCATTAACTTTCTGACCCTTGATTCCACCAGACAATCTGCTTCAGACTGTCTATGGCATACAAAAACAACTGAGTCCCATGCCTTAGTAAAATGGAGGGACCCATTAACTGGCTCCTGGAAGGGCCCCGATCCAGTCCTCAGCTGGGGCAGGGGTTCAGCTTGTGTGTATGATCAACAAAATTCAGGGCCTAGGAGGCTCCCAGAAAGATTAAGAATGGTTAATCCTTTGTCCAGAACGGAGCTTTTATCTCCACCTGAGACAGCCTCTTCTCCCACAGATGCTGCTACTCCAGAGGATGATATTCCCCCTGCGGAGGACCCTCCTGATCCTGATAATCCTGACCCTCATGACTACCCTGATAACCCCCAACCCACCCAAAACAAACCAAATATCAAGATCTGGTCATTATCCCTGGAACTATACCTGGGTGGTTCTGTCAGAAAGAGGAGATGTGACATGGTCCAGTTCTCATACTTCCCCTGTCATCTGGTGGCCAGATTATTTTCACCCAGATCTCTGCAAACTGGCACTAGGTGCAGGAGCCCCTTGGGGGGGGGGTGAACATGTTTTATTATCAGGCACTGCTCCTGCTCCTGAGAATATAGATCTCATATCTGTGCACTGTCCCCTTAAACCGGGCTGCTGTAATTACATAAGGTGAACACTCCTTCGGGCCACAGATTTTTACATCTGTCCAGGGCCCCATCGGCCTCCCACACTTCTCAACAAGTGCGGCGACAAGGTAGACTATTATTTCGCCTCTTGGAGCTGTGAGACCACAGGTGCGGCCTATTGGAACCCTTCCTCCTCTTGGGATTATATCAAGGTTGGTCGCGGGTTAAACCCCCCATTGACATTCTTAATACCGAAGCCGAATGCAAAGCCCAAGATGCAAATACTCAGGGCTGGTGCCTCCCCCTTAATATCACACTTACTGAGCCAGGAAAGGCAAAAAACAGACTGGACCAAGGGCTTCACCTGAGGGCTGCATCTATTCCAGCATGGAACAGACACAGGAATTACTTTCACTATAAAACTCCTGAAAGAGGCCCACTATTCAGGATCTCCTGTTGCTTTGGGACCTAACACTTCTTTGGGAGGAAGACATAGACCTCACCCCCTGCAAAAAAACCAAGACCACTCAAAAGAACCCTGCATCACTACTTTCCGAACTTCAAACCCCCCCATGACCAGGTGAGCTCCAAGGATCTCATTCTTACCATAGTAAATCAAACCTCCCTGACTCTCAACATCACAGACCCCAGCCTCACCACTGAATGCTGGTTGTGTTATCACTCTTCCCCCCCCCACACTTCTATGAAGTTGTAGCTGTCACTGGGACATGCTCTGTATCCAACACCTCTCACCTTTGTCGCTGGAGGACATCTAATTGGGAAGGTCTTACGTTGTCCCTAGTGGTAGGAAAGGGACTCTGCATTATGCCTACTGAGACCACTGTCCCCTCAAGTTACATACATCTCTGCAACTCTCATACTTATATTATACCCCCAATGACACCTGGTGGGCGTGCTTAGGTGGCTTAATTCCATGTGTATATAACCCCATCCTATAAAACAAAGGGTTTTGTGTCCTTGTGAAGATCATCCCATGATTATTCTATCGCCCTGAAGAATTTTTTCACCTATGGGATCAGTCATCTGACATCTCTCTCTCTCTCTCAGCTGCTCCTGCCATGAACCTATAACTTCTGTTACCCTTGCTGTTTTGCTTGGCCTTGGGGCTGTGGGCACAGGCACAGGCATTTTCTCCCTGGTCATTTCTAACTCGGGCTATCAGGAGCTAAGTGCTACAAAACATCAAGATATCCAAGACTTACAAAAAGGGATCTCTGAGCTCACTGACTCTATCTCCATGCTAGCCGAGGTGGTCCTCCAAAATCGTAGAGGACTAGACCTGCTCTTCCTACAGCAAGGCGGGCTGTGTGCCACCCTCAAAGAGGAGTGCTGCTTTTAAGCTGATAAGACAGGGGTAGTTAGAGATAGTATGAATAGAGTCAGATAGGGCTTAGAAAAAAGAAAAAGAGAAAGAGAAAAAGATGAACATTGGTTTAAAAATTGGTTCTCAACTTCACCCTGACTTACTACCTTGCTTCCCTCCCTCTTAGGCCCCCTCGTAGGATTGATCTTATTTGTTTCCTTTGGTCCATGGGCCATCAGTCACTTGACAAGCTTCATCAAACAACAAATAGATTCCTTGGTCGCCAAACCCATTCAAATCCACTATCACAGGTTCAATCTCGGAGAAGAAGACGACAGGGCTACACCAAGCCAACCCATCTCCACTCAGCCCAAAAAGGGCCATCCTTGTCCTTGAACAAGATAATTACCAGTGTGTCTCTCCCAGAGGCCCTCTGAGTATGAAAAGGCACCAAAGGGAATGTGAGACAAAGTACTGCGAAGGAAAGGCAAAAAAACAGCCTGTTCTGGGTTCCTTGAGGGACACACCTGATTGCATAGAGGTTGGTGTTGTAAAAAGTTGCCTTCTCCTCAGGAAAAGACACCCTGGGAGGCTGGAAGGTTCTTCAACTAGCCAAGTCTAGGGATGGACCTTCTTCAGCACAACACCCAAACTAAAAACTGAGGATCAGGTCTCTATCCCCATCCCTTGGTCTTGCCAATTTGTAATAAGAAAGGAGGAGATGCTTGGAGCGAGCTGATATATATTCAACTAAACTTTGATTATATAAGTAACATTCTGACTGGCCTTTAGAGTTAGATAATACTAGCTGATAGATTTAATTAACCTTTGATTATATAAGTAACATTTTGGCTGGCCTTTAGAGTTAGATAATAAGCATATAGAGTAACCATAGTAAATAGGTCACAGTT
Source organism: Rhizomys pruinosus (assembly GCA_009823505.1). Lineage (NCBI taxonomy): Eukaryota > Metazoa > Chordata > Mammalia > Rodentia > Spalacidae > Rhizomys > Rhizomys pruinosus. The sequence goes on along the minus strand of VZQC01014245.1, from coordinate 849,904 downwards.
GGCTAGATCATAGCAAGTAGGTCACAGATGGCTAGATCAGCAACCTAGATGTACATCATGTGGTTAAGTTGCTAAGCAACCCTTTCTTCTTTTACTTATTGCTCACCTTTTCACCCTGCCAATATCCTGATTCTCCAGAACACCTGCTGCCCTGAGATCTAAAGGTCCCCCCTCCCAATATCTGCTCTTACCATTATAAATGCTAGCCTGAGAAAAATAAAATTTGTCAGCTTGATCAGAAATCCTCTTGCTGTCCGTTCTTTGTGTCTCTTGTCCCTTCATTCTCTCCTCCAGGCTGTCACCCTCCATTAATCTCCCGCTGGACGAGACAAGGTTTTACTTCCAGTGACCACATAGGACAGTCCGAATGAAACCAATTTGGATGAGCTTAAGTATTTCTTGTCTTCTGTAGGTATGTAATAATGCCCCCCTTTCCTTCTCAAAGCTATAATTCAAAATCTAGGGACAATTGACAGGGCCTTCATTTGAGATAGTTCTAGAATGTATTGCTTTTAGCCTCTTTAATTATTTTGGGTTTGTTACATGGGCTATGTTAAAAATTTTGCCTTTCATGGTATAAATCCATTTTACTTTGAGTACCTAAATGGCCTTTATGGACATTAAAGAACAACTGTAGGATTTACTGGATAGGTTTAATGTCAAATTGATACACCTGGACTAAGAAATACCAATAATTTCGTTCATTGGACTGGCCTGGGCCCATTGTGGGTAAAGCCATCCTTGGCTAGATATTTCTATATTGTATACAAAAAGCTGAATATGAGCCAGCAACACAAGCCAATACGTAGCATCCTTTCCTAGCCTGTGCTGCGGTTACTACCACCAGGCTCCTCCCATGAACTTTTACTATTGGGGCCAGTCATCTGACATCTCTCAGGGTGTTTGCCACAGCAATTAAGAGCCAGTAATACAAGCGAGTAAGTAGCATCCTTTCCTAGCTTGTGCTGCAGTTACTACCACCAGGCTCCTATCATGAGATTTTACTATTAGCCAGAATGTTTTGCTACAGCAATTAAGAATTTATTAAGAGAGCTTAAGTTGAAATTATATTGACAGGCAAAAAAGAGTGCTTAAGTCAATGTTCAAGCTTTACTTAGGTGTTATTTAGTAATTAATATACCAAATTAATTCAAACAATCCTCTTGGAGGTTTAGCAGCCATATTCAAAGCTCCAATCTGATTTGGCAAGAGGGAATTAAAGGGATAATCTATTGGCCCTTACCCTCTAAGGTCGACTTAAGTCCTAGAGTCCTGCATGAGCATGATTCTACATGTCCTTTAGCAGTGAGCCACCAGTCATACGGGGCCAGGGAGGTCCCTGAGAGTCACTTAAAGGGACTTCATCTGGCCAGTGTCTACTCAAGGGAAGAAAGTCAGTATAGAGCAGAAATTTCTCATGCTTCAAAGGGAAGCTCTGGTCAAGCAAGACCTGACTTTTCCTCACATATTTGGAACTGGTAAAAAGAGCCAGGCACAAGGCCTGAGTGACCCCCTAAGAACAAGAATCTCAACTGACCTTAACACCCAAACTAATTTAATTTACCTGAGCTAACTGTATGGGCTTAAATTCCCCAAGAGGAAACTATAATCCAAAGAAGAGAAAAATGAAATATCTTATATCTTATTACCAGAGAGATAGGTGAAATAGCATTTGTATTCTCATGGTTATGCTGGCTCTCATTCTGCAGCCTGTTGTACAAAAACTGGCTCTCATTCTGGAGCCCTGAATAGTATAACTGGCCCTCATTATGGAGCTCTGTTCACTAAAACTTTTTTTCTCAATTCCTCAGAAATAGTGTACAGGTCCTCTCTCCCTCTGAAGATCCTAGACAGGGACCTTCTAATTGCTTATACACCCAGTAGCCCCCGCCCTCCCTATTTGTACTGTGAAGTCCATGCACTGGTATACTCATATAAGACACAACCAGTTTGTTTTTTCAGTTGCAGAGAAAATGTCCACTAAGTACTTATCACTATCAATCTGGATCAAAAACACCAGGCACCCAGAACAACCAAGATGGGAAAGCAGATTGTAATCCTTTAGCCTTACACCTGTTCTCCTGGAGACTTTGTCCCCCCTCATCTCTGAAGCAGATACAGAAGAGCAAAGATGGTCCCATTCCTTTATCATAATCAAAAGGCTGGAATGTTTGATCTGGGCTTCTCAGAATTCCAAGGAACACACAGATGTCCACTTCCTCCAAAGGCCATCAATCTTCTGACCTCTTCCTCTGTACCTGAGGTCCCATCCCATGGCTATAAATAGATGTTCTTTAGTCACCATGCCGCAACTGCTGTTGCTTTTACCCCACCACATGCCAACAGGTAGTCAGGCCTGGCAATTCCTGAAGTAAATTATGTTCCTGGAGTGATTAGGGCTCATGTGCCCATTTGTTATTGGGGTTTGGGCCGTTATAATCTAACACTGTCTTTAAGAGGGGGATTTCCTTGACCCATTAAAACTTAGCTGATATCCCTGAACCATAACAGCCAACGCTAACTCCTGATTTTTAAATGGCATGTCATCTTGCACAATCAAGACTGTTTAACCAGGCTAAATAAACTCAAGAAAGTCACAAAGTGATAAATATCACATAACTGGACTTGGGAGATGGCTCAGTGTTTAAGAGCACTGACCGCTGTTGCAGAGGACCTAAGTTTGGTCATCAGAACACACTTGGCAGCTAAGAACCTTCTGTAAAGCCAGTTTCAGGAGATCCAGTGTTCTCTTCTGTCTCCTTGGGGCTTTACATGACCTTGGGATACTGATATACATACATGCAAACCACACATGAGCCTTAAATAAGAACAATGAATAACATCTTAAAATTCACTACCTTTATGTCACTATAAATAAAGAAGTCTGTGAACCTGGGCATGGTGGCCCACACCTTTGGTACCAGCAGTAGGGAGACAGAGGCATGTGTGGCTGTGTGAGATTAAGGTTGAAGTTTTCCACAGAGCCAGTTCCAAAGCAATTACAGCAACAAGAAATTCCTGTCTGAGAAAGAACAAAAATAAATAAATGAATACATAATTAAGTTCACAAATAAACAAACCATAAGTAATAATTACACACAAAAATTAAAAAAAAAAACTCCAAAATTGTTATCATCTACAGAGAGAAAAGCAGAGAATCTGATAAGACCTTTACTCAGAGCTGATCATCAAGTCAAGAAGATAAGGAAACTCATGAAGATCATCTGTAGACCAAAACAAGGAAAACCATGTAAGTTCCTTTTGAATTACTGAGATTGATGAAATTTTTATAACAAATTGAGTCAGGCAAATTTGGCCTAAATGTGTGGCTGTTATCCCATTCTCTTCAGCATGGTCAACCTTCCCCACTACAAACCCATAAACAACTCTGACACTAGTACAATATCTGCCAAATATCGAATGTTCAGTTAGAAGTACACTGACTTGTGCCTCTGCCTCTTGAATGGAGAAAGGTTAACTGGATTCATCTTCTTTGTCTTTCTTCCAAGAGAGCACAGCTATTTGGAATTCATGAGACCCACAGTCATGTCAGTTCCTAAAGATTTTTTTGACACTAGTCAATGCAGTCTGATCTTTGGCTCTTTTGATCTTTCTGTCTCCAGTTTTCTCATGCTTCCTGAACCTCAATTGAAAGCCACATGATAATGTTGTCCCATTTATGGCTGAACATTCTATGAATACTTATTTATTGTCTGTAAATTTGACAAGATTAATACTCTAAGTATTAACCAGGTGTGCAGCATAAATGACTGAGAGTCACATTGATCTTCCTATAAATAGATGGATTTTTAAGAGTCACTTTGATATTGTGTACATCTGTCTCTATACAATGAGTAAGCTTACCACTAGGGACTAGGGACTTAGCACAGACTATAGTGAAAATTGACACTACAAATCGTGAATGTCTTGTGGCAAAGGGAACTAAATCATATCAGAAAAAGGTTTGTTGTTCAGAAAATATTCATTTAATTTGGTTAATCCATTGACATATATCTTCAGGTTAGGTTCATAAATTTGAACAAAGATTCCACTTGAGGTTTGGTTTGATACCTCCAATTCAGGATATAAAGATTTAAGGATACTACGAGTCAGGACTATATATTCTAATGGTATAATGTTTCTAGATAAAATTCTAAGGAAATAGTGAGCTAGGCTATAAACTTCTATTAATGATAGCCTTAGATATAATTAATTACACTATAAAGTTCTCAGGAAGTAATGATTCAAGATTTAAGTTTCTGATTATACAATTTAGTAAAAGAAGGCTATCTGCTATTTATTTACTGATAAAAGTTTAAGAATATTCAATCAAATATATGACAAAATCATTGTAAGCCAAACATGTTTTGAACTTAGTTCCTATGATTACCTGGACTTCAAAGACATAAATATCTCTACCATTTGCTGTCACTCACATCCACAATCTTGTTAAAGTTCGACTCTGTACATCTTCTCAATCTTAATTCTAAACTGAGCAAACTAGCAGAAAGTCATGTACAAATCATTATGCATACAAACTTGTCTCTGGAGAAAAATGAACAAATATTCATGATGAACTCTTATTTCACTAGAGGTCAAACATGAGTGTTGGCAGCCTACCACACAAACAATGTGTGCTGTACCACGCCCTAAGATGGCGCCGACTTCCTGAGTCGCTAGAACAACAACAAGCCGCTTCCCGCCGTTGCCTTTGCATTGGACAAACTGCGCATGACTACTACTCTCCGAGCCCACGCTCTCTGAGCCCGCGCTCTCTGAGCCCGCACCTTAGGCATGCTAATAAGGCATCAGGGCACTGCACCAATCCAGAGCATACACGAGCCCTCTAGACTGCTATATAAGCAGTGCTTCTGCCCCATTTCGGGGTCCTTCTCACAAAAGAGCTGTACACAATAAATACTGCTGCAGAAGAATCCTGTTGTCCGTGTGAAGTTCTTGCCGGCGAGACTGCTGCACGTGACACATGAGAACTATAAAAGACAGAAATGATTCCAGTTGTCTCCAATAGTGGACCTTCTTGCAGAATCTCTCCAGGAGAGAAAACAGGCTCCAGGAGGGTGAAGTTCCTTCTCCTTGCTCTGGTACTTGGTCTGGTTCATGGTGAAGACCCAGAGCTCAAGCCTAGTCAGGTATGAAAAGAACTACTTCTTGGGGAAATGTGTGTGTGTGTGTGTGTGTGTGTGTGTGTGTGTGTCCGGGCATGTAATTTAGCTCATTTTTTGGAGCATTTACCATGCACACATGAAATCCTGTTGTCCTTCCCAGTAGGGCAGAAACCCAGAGTGCACCTTCTGCCCAGTAATCCCAGCAGTGAAGGGAGCGAGGATGATCTCAGTTGAGACAAACTAAAGGTGATATTTATAGTGTTGGATACTTAAGAAGTAAAAATATCTCCACTAACCTTCCCACCTCCAGGTGAATGGTGCTTGGCACACCCTTTACCTAGGAGCTGATAATGTGGAGAAGACAAGTGTAGGTGGGCTTCTGAGACCTTACTACTATCACATGGAGTTTACTCCAAGTTGTGAGAATGTCACTTTGTCCTTTTATATCAAGTAAGTGTTTACCCCAAAGCATGCAGACTAACCTCTGAAGGGGGACATGGAGTTCACACTCCAATTTTCAGTGAATTGTTACTATTCTGTTCAAGATATGGATTATGTGTTCAGAGCATGGGCTTCTAGGAGAATTATGTGCAGAATGTAAGCAAATTACCTTGTGTAACCATCTGTTCAGTTTCTGTATAAACCGAGGTACCTTGTTATTCTGGTGGTTATTGGTCAGTGATGATAAATGGGTAAACACTGTCGAAAACACTCCTGCCTCTGTAGGCTGTAATTAGTGTCAACAGCCATCTCCATCCCTGGACCTGTGTTCCTCTTCAAACTGTTTATGCCACTACGTACAGGTCATAATTCTGTAATTTCTTGGTCCACTTCAATGTTTGGGTCTGCACAGAGAGACTCCGCAGCCTACATTATGATAATATGATTAAATTAATCAATATATGTTTTCATCACTAAGTTAATGTGTTATGTGTGCTTACCCGCTGGACTGCATTATTTTAGGTACTGAAGGATGTTAATGAAATCTATTAATACATAGCTGTTTGTATATGAATTCACTAGTCCTTGTGTGAGGGCCTCTTTGGTATGCTGTAGCTGATATTACATTAGTGTCCTGTCATTAACTGAAATCTCACTCCATTCTAAACATTTTGCAATCTGCATTAACATTCTGCCTCTTAACTGCAAATCTCAGCTTAATGCACATCTGACTTCTGTAGTCAGTGATATCATCACACAATGAACAAGAAAGAAGAGTGCTGTTTCTCAGAAATAGTTTCCCATCCCATCAATAAAAATTTCCACATCTACTAATGCTACGAAGTAATTAATGTGAAATTAATGACATAGTAATAGAAAATTCAGATGTCTGGAGATTTTTGTTATAATTAGGACTTACAATACAGTATGATTTCAGTGGTTCTACAGGGCAAACTCTGTGATTAGACAACATGGCTGAGCCATAATGACACATTCTTTTCTGTTCTTTAGGTTTGGTGAGAATGGCACCCTTATCACTATCTTGGCCCAGCAGGAGGAAGAAGGCAATTACAGGATATACTGTGAGTCCAGGATTTCTCATCATGACACGTTGTCCAACCAAGATGTAGTTTAAATATTCCTTGATAGTATGTTGACCCAAGACTAGTGAATTTTTCACAACAGTACTGCAGCCAACTGATCAGTAGATCCTGCAGTATTTTAGCCGCCAGAATATTAAACTTCAGTGTGCTATATTTATTATTTTAAGAATAAAATCTGATTGCTTTAATTCCCAGAGAAGTTTGAGAATAGGTAAAATGGAAAGAAATGTAAAGTATTGTATTGGGCTCCATTTGACATTTATTAAAAAGAGAGAGGCCAGGAGCTGTGACCATGGGATGTTTTCTTTCTTTTTTTTTTTTTTTTTTTATCTTTTTGAGACAGGGTCTCCCTGTAGCTCTGACTGTCCCGGAATTCACTCTGTAGACCAGGCTTGCCCCGAACTCACAGAGATCCACATGCCTCTGCCTCCCAAGTGCTAGGATTAAAGGTGTGCGCCACCACACCCGGCATTTTTATTTATTTCTGTATGTGTATCAATGTACTGTCTGCATGCAAGTTTGTGCACCCTTGTCGTGCAATGCCACGGAGGTCAGAAGAGGGTCTCAGATTCCCCTGGAACTGGAGTTCTCCTGGAATTGGATTTTCAGACAGTTCTCGGCCACCATGTGGGTGCTGGGGATCGAACCCGGGTCCTCTGTAAGAGCGGTTGGTGCTTTTAACTGCTAGGACATCTCTCCAGCCCCGGGATGTTTTCTTAAAAAAATAAAAGTTTCCAATAACTGAACTATGTAAAAAAATAAATAAAAAAAATAAAAGTCAAAATAGCATTCTTATTATCTAACATCTGGTTACTTAGATACTTTATTCTACTGAAACCTATATACTTTGTTCTATAGTATTGGTTAGGTCAATATTCCTTGAATCTGATGCTGAATCAACAGAGCCAATCAAAATAAAATAATGTATTGTGTTAACACAATTTTAGAGATTTATAAAGGATGATTTTTGAAATGTTGGCAATAAAATGAGAGCTGTTTTGAATACAGATTGACATATAATCAATTGATGTATTTAATTTACCAAATTCCAAGATTTTTCGTGATGTGATCTTACATGGGACTGCCTTATGTTTAGTTAATTTTGAACAGTAGAAATACTTGTGTTTTAGGTTGCTTGAAAGGAAAGTGATTCCCTCTTTCCTGAGGAGCTATCATAGATAATTATCAAAACTTGGAACAGGATATCGGTTAAGCAAACTTGGAAGTAAAAGCAATTATTAATTATGATACAAGTAACTCATATAAATGAAAAAGAATCAAGAACACATATTTGCATTGACTGCTTGCTTCATTTTGTTTCAGCTGAAAGAGCTGGCTTAAGCAAATTCCAAGTGGTGCACTCACAGAGAGCTTCATGTCCATTTATAACATGAATGTGGATCTGGAAGGAAAGACCACACATATGATCACACTCATTGGTGAGTATGACACTTTATTATGTACAGTAGAAACATGCATGTCAATCCTGTTTATAATTAAGGAGAAAGATGTGAGTGAATTGCTGTATGTTCTGGAACTATTACAAGCTCCCGGCACCCCAATGAGCATCCCTTCCCCTTACATTTCCTGTGATACAGGGAAAGACACAACTGTGATTGGGAAACAGCTGCAGGAGTTTATCAACTGGCTGAGAAGAATGGCATTGTAAAGGAAAATATTCAGTATGCAGTCCCCACTGGTAAGGTCCTTCTGCTTTATCCCCCAAAGAAGTCCATCCGTAATCAGAGAAATTCTCATTTTAAAGAATTCTTTCTATTCAAAGATAGATATTTATAATTAATCATTTTTTAATTATGTTTAGATACAGGAAATGAAGGCAATGATTTACATGTGTTTGTTCTTATCCTTTACAGACACTTGTGATCATTGACATCATCCTTTGGGTGAGTAAAACTCAGAATTTATGTTGGCTCAAAATTTTTTCACATTATTTTTTTGGTAAGACTCATGTTGTTTTATTCTATGTCTGGGTTCCCAAATAACCTGACAAATGCAATGTAATCTAGCACTGATATCTGTTGATTCACTGTTGGATGTTAGAATCCATCATGGTGGGCTTTTCATAAGGGCAAGGGTTTCTGTCCCTAGTCGCAGGGGAGCCTTATTCACAATTTAGGTTTCATTAACATTTTCAGAACTTTAATGGCATAACATTAAACCACCTACATATAACTTATTTTTTCTGATTTTACAGATCAGATGTAGTTTCTGAACCATGTTCTTCATCAAATCCATATCTTAGGAATGAAGAAGATTCATCCACTTTTCTCACATTATCTTCAGATATCACCTGGAAACCAAGAGTCTCTGACCTGTGGATTTGCTTCTTCTTCAATATATATTTTCCTTTAAAGAAATTTTGATTTTTATGCAAACAATTCTGCATTCAGTCTATGCAATTGAACACTCAATGAAAACAAACTTCTTTTCCACTATAAGTACTGAAAAAATATCTCGCTGTTTAGTAATAAGAAATCCTTAATACAACATAGTTGTTACATGTGCTTTCCATATATGGGAAATTATATACTAAATATAGACATGACTCTAATAGTGTGAAAGAACATTTCTCAGACCCCTGTTAGGAACTCAGCATGGAAAGAGAGAATGCTTCCAGAAAGATCCCCAAGAGGGCACCTTAGAAAACACTGCATTTGCCTTCTCTGATTCATGTAAAAGATTGGAGATTGAATTTTCCTGCAGACTATGTCAAAAAGTGTTATTGCTCTTCACCTGCAAGCCGGTGAGCAGTGCCATCATGAGGCCCCATGTCCTGGCTGCTCTTGGGCCTAGGAACAACGCCTGAGATAGGGTCCCAGAGACTCCTGACCCTCCCAGGGGAGGAGAGGAGCCATACAAGCACTTTGCCCCCTTCCCCTGGGTTGTTGCCTATGACAACCTCTGCTAGCAGGAAGTTGAGGGAACAGTAGCAGGCCTCAGCTCCCACACCTCCCACAGGATAATTCTGATTCATTTGCATCCTTGATGAGCATCTGTAGAAAGGAAGGAAAAGGTGTGTGTGTGAAAACACTTAGTGATAGATCTTCTTCTGAGAGTCAAGAAATGCTTGGAAAACTAAATATGCTACAAAATGATGGACATTATTTTTGATATCACTATTCCTGTCCAGGACAAATCCTTCCGGGCTCATTAGGTTGTACTAGTAGCTTACAGTGATTTCTTTCAAACCAAACTTGTAGACAAAGCAGAGAACAAAAATATGTTGGATCTGCATCATGTTACAGTGACTTGCTTTATACCCCTTTTAGAACACTCTTACACACCCATTCTGTCAGTTAACACAGAAAATATTATTGATGTTCTAGCTGCAGCTAGCTATATGCAAATGTTTAATGTTGCTAGTACCTGCTCGGAATTCAGGAAATCAAGTATTTATGGAATACAACCAATACCCAACCAGAAAAAGGTGTAGATGCTGGACAAGAAAATAATTCCAGGCTGGGCATGGTGGTGTACCCCTTTAATCCTAGCACTTGGGAGGCAGAGGCAGGCAGATCTTTGTGAGTTCAAGGCCAGCTTTGTCTACATAATGAGTTCCAGGACAGCTGGAGCTACAGGGAGACCCTGTCTCTAAAAGACCAAAAGCAAAAACAAAAACAAAAACAAAAAAACAAAAAAACAACAACAACAACAACAAAAAAAAACGAATTCCAAATCGAATTTTACTTCTTGATATGGAAGCATTTCCCAGTGTCTTAAAAATGCAGTGCGTTGGAAAGAACCATTCCAGTCTGCAGAGAATCAAGAAGAAAATGCAAAAGCTACAATGTTATGTTTCCTAAGAGTCCTGTAAAATGTAGCACACAAACAAGTTCACCCCAGGAATTGAATTCTTCAGCTTCCTATGCGGAAAATGGAAGTCAGCCAGTTGACTCTTTAGCTTTTCCCTGGACTTTCTCTTTTGGAATTTATCAAAGAATTCAGCCTGAAAAAAATAAGCAGGCAGAAAATACCTGGACTTTAGAATTTCTTGGTCCATCTGATACAGGTAGAAAAATGGTTGATTATGTGACTTATGAGAGCACATAAACTACCTTGCCTCTGGGTACCTAAGGAGATATCCAGGGCAAAGTAGAAAGATTAAGTGATGAGGAGGTCCATGCAGAAGTGTCTCAGCCTGTCAGTGTATTGCAAAACTCGCTGAGTGATCAGTAGACAGTGCCAAGAAATGAACAATTCCATGAAGACCTTCTGATTAGCCCACAAAATTCCTCTACAGGCTCAGTAGATGAAGGAGTTATGTAGGGGTTGCCTACACCTCAAAGAACTTCAAGCACCAATGTTCATGCGGGTGATGATGACCAAAGTACAGAATGACCAAGTCCAAATGGTCCAGACAGACCTTTTTAGTGTCCAACCTGTGGGATATGATTCACCCGTATTCAGAACCTGAAAAAGCACATGCTCCTCCCCTCAGGAATTAAACCGTTTTTTGTGATCTTTGTGGAAAAAAATTTCACCAGGGCTTACCCCCTAAAGATGCATCACCTAAAGCATGAATCTAAATGTTGTTTCCGGTGCTAGATACACAGTGCCACTTTCACTTCCTTCGGGAAATATAATCATCATATAAATGTTTACGGCAAATTATCTGCAAGCTTCGGATTTACACGTGCAAATCATATGGCGCCATGTTCACCAACTCTGGTAATTTAATCGTGCACCTCAGGAGTCTGAACCAGGAAGTATCGGAGCTCACAAACTACTTTCAGAGCAGTGATTTTTTAGTACCAGACTACTTAAGTCAGGAGCAAGAAGAGACCCTTGTTCAGTATGATCTTGGAGAACACAGTTTTGAAAGTAACAATTCTGTTCAAATGCCTGTAATCTCACAGGTCTCCTCAACCCAGAATTGTGAAAGTACTTTCCCCTTGGGGTCTCTTGCTGGGCTTACAGAAAAGGAGGAAGTGCAAGAGCAGCCAAAGACCAGTGCTTGTGCCGAGTCCACCCAAGATGACCCCCCTAAATCAGAGCTGTCGTCTATAACATTGAGTAATTGTGTGATGTGGCTTCATATTTGGTTTTGGAAAAGTGCCTCTGCTTGGTCTTTTACATTTAAATTAAATTTATTTTTTTTAAACAGGAAAGGGCCGGGTGTGTTGGTGCACGCCTTTAATCCTAGCACTTGGGAGGCAGAGGCAGGCGGATGTTTGTGAGTTCAAGGCCAACCTGGTCTACAGAGTGAGTTCCAGGACAGCTGGGGCTACAGGAAGACTTTATGTAGAAAAGATAAAAAACAAACAAACAAACAAACAAAAACAAAAACAAAATACAACAACAAAAAAAAA
>VZQC01014245.1:786166-831133 GCA_009823505.1 Rhizomys pruinosus | reverse complement strand
TCTACAGAGGCCCTTTTCCTTGGGAAGAAGTTTTCTTGTTGACCAGAGGCATCAAGGTTCATGGAAGCCTTCTTCCAGACACACTCCCTTATTTCTTTAAAAAAAAAAAAAATATATATATATATATATATATATATATTTCTGTTTCCAACCACTTGTTAAAGTATTTTAATAAGTTCATAGATTTAGAACCAAAGCTGCAAGACTTCATCTCAGACTTGGCAGTGCAATTAATAAAGCTGCATGTTTTAAATAATATTTCTAAAGGTGTTTCATTTCCAATGCTTGTGACTGTACAGCCACTAGGATAAAATCTTTTGAGGGAATGTGTGGAAAAATGTGTGCATGTGTATGATATTGTTAAACAGCATATTAATATCTGTCTCTGTATGATTGCAATGCATGTCCCTCTGCTCAGTACAACCTTTATAAAGTGTCATCAGCAAATATATTTATCAGAACCCTATTTATTAGTGTATGAAGGAAGTACCTTTCACTTTTAAGAATTCTATAATATAATTACGGCATATACAAAAAGTTGTGTTACACCTACCAGTTGCTATATACCTTGTTACAGCCTCAAGTGAAACAGACATATATAAATAGACTTACCCATGCATACTAAAATTGTTTTATATATCTGTAATTCTTTGCAGATGTTAATTTTAATATTTTTAAGAGAAATTAGGTTTCACTTCCTGTGACCACACAGACATTCGGAACGTAACCTATTTCAGTGAGCCCTAAATATTTCCTGCCTGCTGCTGGTATGTGACAATGTCCTGCCCCTTCCTTTTCCTTTCCAAAACTGTAATTCAAAATCTGGAGACAAGTGACATGACCTTCGTTTGAGAAGGTACTCGTTTATCCACTTTATTATCTTGGGTTTGTTTCATGGGCTATGTTAGAACTTTTTGCCTTTTATGGTTTAAATCATTGTACTTTGAGTACTTAAATGACATTCATAGACCTTAAAAACAAATTGTAGGATTTACTGCATAGCTTTAATGTCAACTTGGTACACCTGAACTGAGAAACCTCAATAATTGCCTTCATTGGACTGGTTTGTGCCTATTGTGGGCGATGCCATTCTGGGCCAGATATTTTTATATTGTATACAATAGGCTGAACATGAGCCAGCAACAGAAACCAGTAATTAGTATCCTTTCCTAGCTGGTGTTGCAGCCACTACCACCAGGCTCCTACAATGAGCTTTGATTATTAGTTAGAATATTTTGCCACAGTAATTAAGAATTTATTAATAGTGCTTAAGTCAATGTTCAAGCTTTACTTAGGACTTATATGGTAATTAAAGTACCAAATTAATTCAAGTAATAATCTTGGAGGTTTATCAACCACACTTAGAACTTTAATGTGATTTGGCAAGAGGGATTTGAGGAGACAATATTTTGGCCCCTATCCTCTGAGGTCAACTTGGTTCCTAGGGTCCTGCAACCACAACTTTGTAAATGTCCTGTGGCAGTGAGTCACCAGGCTTCCTGGGCCAGGGAGATCTTGGAGATTCACTTAAAAAGGACTTCATCCAGCAAGTGTCCAGTCAAGGGAGGAAAGTCCATATAGAGGAGAGACTCCTCACCCTCGGGTCAAGCAAGGCCTGACTTTGTCCTCACATAGATGGAACTGGTAAAGAGAGCCAGGCGCAAGGCCTGAGTGACTACCTAAGGTCCAGAACCTCAACTGACCTTAACACCAAAACAAACTTCATTTGTCAGAGCTAACTGTATGGTTTTAAACACCCCAATAGGAAACTGTAATCTGAAGAAGAGAAAATGAAATAGCTTATTACCAGAGAGATAGGTGAGAGAAATACTGTTCCAAGTTAGGAATCTACAGTGATATGTTAGAAAATATCTCAGAGAAAGATGACAGATTTAATGTGCCATGCCAGAAAATACCACCTTTTATATTCTCATGGTTATGGCTCTCATTCTGGTGCCCTGTATACTAAAGATGACCCTTATTCTCTCTGTGTACTAAAACTTTTTTTCCAATACCTCAAACCAGGGTACAGGTCCTCCCTCCTTCTGCAGACCCTAGGTAGGGATCCTCCAATTGCTAATGCACCCAGTACTTCAAGATAATGTGGTTCAGAACCAACTCCAAAAGAAAACAGTTTGGAAGACCTAAGGGAAAACTCACACCGTGACTACCAAAAATGCCTGGAAAGCAGATGCTGAGTCCAGACACCATGGACAAAAAACAAAACAGAAGAAAATGTAAATAATGAAACCCCTCATTGAGAGATTCCAATGGGCTTTAAGTTGGACATTTAATTTGCCCTGTTCCTGTTTTGGTTCCCTGCCTAGAAAATGTACCTAGTGAGATCTCCTGAGACCAGCTGAGGCAAGCACAGGTAGGTAGGCAACAGCTGGGTGCTGCAGCAAGGTTTATTGTTCATTGATTTAATATAGTTAATCCATTAATCCAGTTGTCTTTGGCTTAATTGGCTTTTGTGGCTGTGGGTCGGAGTTATCCTCCCAGCTCATATAAAAGGTAGGGTGATGTGAGTCTTGAGATCTGAGATCTCCTGAGACCAGTTGAGGCAAGCTCAGGTAGGTAGGCAGCAGCTGGGTGCTTCAGCAAGGCTGATTATGGATTGACTTAATAGAGTTAATCCGTTAATCGAGTTGTCTTTGGCTTAATTGGCTTTTGTGACTATGTGGGCGGAGTTAACCTCCCAGCTGTTATAAAAGGTAGGGTTGTGTGAGTCTTGAGATCTGAGATCTCCCGAGACCAGCTGAGGCAAGCACAAGTGCTGGGGCATGGGCTAAAGAACCCACCCACAGCCCCTCCCCTGCCCAACTGGGATTACGAAGACATCTGAAGGAGGCAAGCAAAGCAAGCCTTCAACACAGTGAAGAGGCATTTAGGACTTACATTGCAATACAGGCAAGGAGAAGCTCATATGCCAGGAACACAAAGAAGAGACAACACAGGAAAGGGGCAGGATAAACCTGCATCAAACTCTACCAACCCTATGAAAGATTCCTACATTGGGATCCCTCTGGGGATGCCCCAGGACACAGATGTCAGAAACAAAATTGGGAACATATTTAAAGAACTACAAGATAATAAAGAGCAAATCAAAGAATTAAGAAAAGAGAATGAAGAACTCAAGAAGGACCTAGAGAGAGAGAATGACAAACTCCGGAAGGAACTGGAAACACTGAAAAGATTCCATGATGAAAAAGATAAGGAA
Source organism: Rhizomys pruinosus (assembly GCA_009823505.1). NCBI lineage: Eukaryota > Metazoa > Chordata > Mammalia > Rodentia > Spalacidae > Rhizomys > Rhizomys pruinosus. The sequence continues at coordinate 827,913 of VZQC01014245.1, read as the reverse complement.
ACCAATCAGTGAAGCAAAGAGCTACAGGAAGAGATTGAGAAGCTCCAAAAAGAAGTAGAAATACTAAAGAAATCAGAAGAGGAAATGAAAACGGAAGTCAAACACTCATCCAATCAAGAGGAAAGGAATGGAAAAAGCCTCAGAAGCAGAATGGAGGAAGCAGAACAAAGAATATCAGACCTGGAAGATAACACAGAACAACTAAAAACCTCAAGGAAAGATTATGAAAAATTTAAAAATACACAAAAATGGAACAACCAGGAGCTGTGGGACACTATGAAAAGATCAAACCTCCACATCATAGGAATAGAGGAAGGAGAAGAATCCCAAGAGAATGGTATTGATCAGATCTTCAACAGAATAATAGATGAAAACTTCCCCAAACTAAAAAAAGACAAACCAATACAAATACAAGAAGCACATAGAACTCCAAACAGACAAGATCAGAAAAGAAATTCTCCACGCCACATCATAGTTAAAATGCTAGACACCCAAAACAAAGACAAAATCCTTAAAGCCACAAGAGAAAAACAACAAGTGACCTATAAGGGGAAACCTATCAGAATTACAACTGACTTCTCAATGCAAACTATGAAAGCAAGAAGAACCTGGAGCAAAGCATTCCCAGTGTTAAAGGACAATAGATGCCAACCCAGGTTACTATACCCAGCAAAAATATCGATTATAATTGAAGGAGAGAGAAAATCCTTCCATGACATAAACAACTTGAAAGAATACATGTCAGAAAAAACAACCCTTCAGAGAATACTTGAAGCAATTCAAAGAATAGAAGAAAGGAGCAACCATCCCCAGGCACCTAGAAAGAGAAATCAATAAATCATAACTGCAGAAGTAGAAACCTAAACACAAACTGCAAATGGATAACAAGGTAAAAGGAAGCAGCACAAACCTCTCAGTGATAAACTTAAATATTAATGGACTAAATTCCCCAATCAAAAGACATAGACTGTGAGATTGGATTAGGAAACAGAATCCATCGATATGCTGTCAACAAGGAACACATCTTACCTTCAAGGACAGGCACCACCTTAAAGTGAAAGGATGGAAAAACTATTCCAAGCAAATGGTACCAAAAAGAAAGCAGGTATTGCAATTTTAATATCAGACAAAATAGACTTCAAAGTAAAAGAAATCAGAAGAGACAAAGAAGGCCATTATATTTTTATCAGAGAAACAATTCACCAAGATTTCACAATTATGAATATATTTGCCCCAAACTCTGGTGCACCACTTTATAAAGACAAATCTCCAGGACCACAACTCACACAGTAACCCTAGTACACTCATAGTAGGGGACTTCGATACCCCAATTAGACCTTTGGGTAGGCCAACAGGACAAAGAATAAACAGAGAGTCATCTGAACTGAATGATATGATATGCGAAATGGACCTGATAGACATCTACCGAATATTCCACCCTAATACTAGAGCATACAGTTTCTACTCAGCACCCCATTGAACATTCTCCAAAATCGACCACATACTAGGACACAGAAGAAACCTCCACAAATAACAAAAGTTTGAAATAATTTCATGCATTCTATAAGACCACAGTCCAATAAAGCTCAACATCAACAGTAGGATAAGCCCTACTGCCTACAAGTACACATGGAGACTAAACAACACACTCTTGAATAATGAATGGGTCAAGGAAAAGATAAAGAAAGAAATAAAAGGATTCCTGGAACTTAATTAAAATGACAATACAACACGACAAAACCTATGGGATACCTAAAAAGCAGTCCTAAGAGGGAAGTTTATAGCCCTGGGTGCCTACATCAGAAAAACAGAAAGAGCACAAGTGAATAATCTAACACTACAGCTAAAAGCACTGAGAGGCAACAATAGATGAACCCTAAACACAACAGACAGGAAGAAATAACAAAAATCAGAGCAGAAATCAATGAAATAGGAACAAAGAAAATAATACAAAAAATCAATGATTCCAAAAGTTGGTTCTTTGAAAGAATAATAAGATAGACAGACCTCTAGCCCAGTTAACCAAAAGAAAGAAGGAATATCTCCAAATCAATACAATCCTTGATGAAAAGGGAAATATCACAACAGACAAGGAAAAGATCTAGAAAATTAAACATGAATACTTCAAGAATGTATACTCTACCAACTTTGAAAACCTAGAAGAAATGGATGGATATGTGAAATCTGGGGAATCACCAAAGCTAAACCAAGAAGAGATTGGCAGCTTAAACAGACCCATAATACATAAAGAAACTGAAGATGTAATAAGAAACATACCAACTAAATAAGCCCAGGCCCAGATGGTTTCACAAAAGAATTCTATAAAACATTTCGAAAAGACCTACAACCTTTATTACTGAAACTGTTTAGAAGCATACAATCAGAGGGAATTCTTCCAAATTCCTTCTTTGAAGCCGGCATCACTCTATTAACCAAACCAAGCAAAGATACAATTAAACAGGAGAATTATAGTACCATCTCCCTAATGAACACAGACACCAAATTTTAAACAGGATACTCTCAAATCTCATACAGACCCACATCAAGAAGATCATCCATCATCACCAAGTTGGATTCATACCAGAGATGCAGGGATGGTTCAACATATGAAAATCAATAAACATCATCAAACACATAAATGGAATGACAAACAAAAACCACACCATCATGTCAATTGATGCTGAAAAAGCCTTTGCCAAAATGCAGTATCCCTTCATGCTTAAAGTCCTAGAAGGAATTGGATTGGAGGGATCATTCCTCAATACAATCAAAGCCATATACAGGAAACCCACAGCCAATATCATCCTAAATGGGAAAATGACAGAAACATTCCCTTTAAAGGTAGGAATTTGACAAGGTTGCCCCCATCACCATTCCTCTTCAATATAGAGCTTGAAACACTTGCTAGAGCAATAAGGCAAGAAAAGGAAATTAAAGGACTACTAATTGGAAAAGAGGAAGTCAAGTTATCCCTGTTTGCTGATGATATGATTGTTTACTTAAGGGATATCAAAAACTCCACCAGAAAACTCCTAGAAATGATTAACAGCTTCAGGAAAGTGGCAGGATACATAATTAACCTAAAAACATCAATAGCCTTTCTTTACACTAAGAACAAACTACTTGAGAAAGGATTCAAAGGGACCTTCCCACTCAAAATAGCCTCAAAAACAACAACAACAAAAAATACCTAGGAACAAACCTAACCAAAGACACCAAAGTTCTATACAATAAAAATTTTAAACCTTTAAAGAAAGAAATTGAAGAAGACATCAGAAGATGGAAAAAAACTCCCATGCTCATGAACTGGGAAAATTAACATTGTAAAAATGTCCATTCTACTGAAACTCTTGTATAGATTTAACGCAATGCCAATCAAAATCCCCAAGAATTTCTTCACAGGCTTGGAAAAAAAACTCCTTAATTTTATTTGGAAAAACAAAAGACCCCGAATAGCCAAAACAACCCTGAGCAAAAAGAGCTACACAGGGGGGATTTCTATACCAGACTTCAAACAAAACTACAGGTCTATAGTCATAAAAAAAAGCCTGTTACTGGCATAAAAACAGACCTGATGACTAATGGAACAAAACCAAAGATCCAAATCTGAGCACATACAATTTCAGTCATCTTATATTGACAAGGGGGCCAAGAAGCCACAATGGAGAAAAGACAGCATCTTCAGCAAGTGGTGTTGGCAACACTGTATCACCACTTGTAGAAGAATGAAATTAAACCCCTACCTCTCACCCTGTACAAAAGTCAACTCCAGATGGATCAAAGACCTCAACATAAAACTCCAATCTCTGAAGGCGATAGAAGAAAAAGTTAGTAGCATACTACAAGACATAGGCATAGGAAAAGAGTTCCTAAATCAGACAGCAGCTTCACAAGAATTAAGGTCGACAATTGACAAATGGGACCTCATTAAACTCAAAAGCTTCTGTACATCAAAAGAAACAATCAAGGAAGTGAAGAGAAATCCCACAGAGTGGGAGGAAACCTTCACTGCAGATACATCTGACAAAGCATTGATTTCCAGAATATATAAACTACTCAAAAAACAAAGAAAAAAGAAAACAAATGACCCACTCAATAGATGGAGCAAAGAACTGAACAGAGACTTCACAAGTGAGGAATTAGAGATGTCTGAGAAACACCTCAAGAACTGTTCAACATCACTAATCATTAAGGAAATGCAAATCAAAACCACTTTAAGATATCATCTTACTCCAATAAGACTGGCTAGGATCAAGAAAACAAATGATACCAAGTGCTGGAGAGGTTGTGGGGAAAGGGGAACACTCATCCACTGCTGGTGGGAATGTAAACTCGTACAGCCACTATGGAAAGCAGTGTGGAGAACCCTTGGAAGACTTGGAATGAACTTGCCACCCGACCCAGCCATACCACTCCTGGGCATGTACCCTCAAGACTTACGCCACCACAGAGATACATGCACGGCCATGTTTATTGCAGCTCTCTTCACAATAGCAAGGAGCTGGAACCAACCTAAATGCCCCTCAACTGACGAGTGGATAGAGAAAATGTGGTACATCTACACAATGGAGTTCTATGCAGCAGTAAAGAAAGACGACATCACGAGCTTTGCAGGAAAATGGCTGGAGCTAGAGGACATCATGCTGAGTGAAGTAACACAGTCCCAGAAAAACAAACGATGAATGGTATCTCTCATCTGTGGATGCTATTGCCAATTACCTAGTTGTAAGTATTTCTTGTGCATGGCCCCTTGAACTTTTGTCCAATGCAGTTGGGAGTGATGCATATTTTAAACAACAACAACAACCACCACCACCACAACAACAAAAACAACAGAAAAGACTGCATGGAAGAACTGACTGAAACAGTGAACTTCTGCTCAGATCAGTCAACTTCCTCATGGAGAATATTGAGAATGACTGAGAAAGAGATGAAAACCATGTTTGGCAGAATGCATGAGCTCTGATGGAATGGGGAATGGGGGGGCATGGGTCTAGATTTGATAAAAATATTAAATAAATAAATAAAAGAAAAAAAAAGAAAAAAAAAGAAAATGTACCTAGCTACTCTTGCCTTCACAGGCAGTGGCCAAGGATTTTGTTCTCCCTGTAATTGTACTGCTTTGGGTCTTTTAGATAGATCCACTGAACAGGTACCATAGTCACCAGCTCCTACACCCATTTTCAGCAAGGAAGATGTCACAGCGGTCGGTCCCCTGATTTTCTCTTGGCAATTGTGATAACCTCTTCAGAGGGAAATTGTGTTAAAAGTAGGAGCTAATAGTTTGACTAGGCAGTTTAGGGTCAAGAACTGCCCCCCCCCCAATAGCCAGTTTCTTTCTCAGTTGAGAGCTGAGGTCTTCCTGGATCTTTCAGTGGGCCTATCCTTTTGGTTGCTCTGACTCTTGGCTCATGCATCCTTATCATTTGCCAGTTTTATTGGCCAGCAGATCCTTGCATCCTAAACTGGTGGTCTTCATGAAAGGATTAGGAGCCATACAACTGATGGTTCTCAAGTCGGACCATATCAGACTTGACCAAAACGGTATAAATAATTAATATTCTGACAGGAAACCCTATGATGATGTCATCCAAATTGACTAAATACCTTAAAATAAAGAGACCAAGATTGGTTTCTAGAGTATCCAAAGGAATGGGGAAATGTAAAGAAAGACCAGTTTTAAGGTAACAATACAGACTCCATTTTTCTATTTTGTGTAAATACACTGTGATGGTTAATCCTGGGTGTCAACTTGACTGGAATAAAGATGAACAAATAAGAGAAAAAGCATCTTCGGATTGGACTACCTCAAGCCTGATAGCCCGCCCCAAATGTGGGCATTACCTTCTGCTGGCAGGAAGTATAAAAGGCCATGGCAGAGGGAGCTGGTCCTTTTCTTTCCTGCAGCTTATCTCTCTCTCACTTGTGAGTTTGTCTTGCTGCTGTGATCAGCCCTTCAGATCCCACTGTGTACTGAGACCTGCAGATCTTCTGGAATCCATCAGGCCTTCAGCACCAGATTGGGACTACTGAGACATCCTGCCTTGCAGACTGAGCAGTCCCCTGGATTCTCAGCCTCTCCAGTGCAGCTTGGATATTGTTGGACTCCTTGACCTCTGTCACGTGGGCAAATCAATAAATTTGTATACAGCTATATATTTGTCCTGTTGCTTCTGTTTCTTTAGAGAACCTGACTAATACATACACCATCCAAGAAGCAGCTCTCATCCTCAGATTCCTGGAGAAACCACATAATATCTCAATAGCTAACAGGGTAGGACCAAAGGTTGTTTGTTGAAAATAAATAACAGGGAAAGACTGAAGGTTAAACATGTTTGCTCTTCCTCCAGGATGTACTAAGTAAAATCTCCCCTCCCCCTTTGGTGCCACCAAAAGCTGCCAGGTGGCCCTGACCTATCAGTCTAAAAATCATGCTTCCTCAGTCCCTATGAATCAATAACAAAATGCCCAAACTGGAAAATTCCCTGGTTGCAGTTTTTCCTTTAAAAGCCTGCCCCCCAACCCCGAGCTTTGGGACCATTTCTCCCAGCCTGCTGTCAGGAGGGTGGCAGTCCAAGCTCAGCTTGAATTAAAGACTCTTTGCATTTACATCAGAGCCACGTGCCCTGGTGGTCTTTTGGGGGTCCCAGTGATCTGGGCCTAGCACTTTACAGGAATGATCAATAATCATGATGTGATTTTTCCCTCAGGTAACTGCATAAGCAGAAAGAGGAAACTTTAGTATTTGATAACAATCTATCTTATATGAATTTTAATGTCTTAAAATCTAGTGTTTGGAGGCACGGTCTTTCAGATTTAAAGGAAATATAATGATTTCTTATCTTTTGGTTATACTCTTCCTCTTGGGTGTCTAAGTCATACAGTTAGCCCAGATTAACCAACTTTTTTTTCTCAAGGTCAGTTGAGGATCTGGTCCTCAGGGGCCTCTCAGAATTTTGGAGGGAGAGGCCTCTGACTCTTCTTGTTTTTTCATTTACCAGTTCCATCCACACGAGGACAAAGTTCATCCACACGAGGACAAAGTCAGGTCTTTCTAAACCAGGCTTCCCTTTTGGAAGACTTTTTACTTTATGGACTGGACACTGGGTAGAGTCTCATTAGTGGGTCTCAAGACCTCCCTGCCTAGGAGGACTCGTGACTCACAATTGCAGGACACTTCAGGAGATGCCCCCAGAGATAGACCCCAGAGACTGGTTGATCTCAGAAAGCAAGGAACACAGTTGTTCCTTAGGTCCCTCAGCTGATTTAGTATGGGCATTTAAGTATGGTCATTATGCACCCAGAAAGGCTAAGTTACACCAGCTTAACACCTTTAATTACTGTATAATATTCTAGATAAGGCTTGGACAAAAGTTCAAGCAGCCTTGTATAATACTGACTGGAGGAGGATTTTAACACCATACGTTAAGCAGGCATAAACCAAAAGATCAAATTAAACAATTTGAGGCTTATTTTAAATGTATAAACATTCACTACAATTACTACAAACAGGGACAATCTTTTTCTGTTTCAGACCCTTTATCCTGATTTATAGTTTTCCCAGAAAGACAGGAATTGTAACATGTACCAGAAGACAGGAAATAAACTGATAATGATTACCAATTCCATCCAAACTGTCTTCTTTTGGACTGCATGCAGTTGGTACAGGAAGATAGAATCTAGCTTTTTGAGCCAAGTTATCTGGTTAGGTTAAAGGAAATATCAAAAACAACTCTTACAAGAAACATAAAGTAAATATTTTAGTAGCCATAGGTAACCCACCATTTGCCTGTGCCCATTTAATCTAAACCTGAAACAGGGAGTCAGGTTCAAGCTAGGAGAGGACTGAAAATTGACAACTCTGTATATTCACAATCCTATTCAGGCCAATAGTAAACCAGCCTGAGTGTTTATACCAATTTAACTTAATACGGGTATCTTATCATTTCATTAAAACTTGAAGTTCCATGTGATATGCATATAAAGCTTGGACAAAAACCGAATACTCTTCAACAAACCTTGACTAGATATACATTTTGATTTTTAAACTAGTTGACTGAACATTAGAAAATTAAACTTATTTATATAGTGTCCTTTTTATCTGTCACAACAAACCTCCTCAGACTTTTATCAGTTGCATAGGCTTTTTATCATCTTTACATAAATTCTTACTAAAAAATACCTTTTTAACATCTTTTGCCTTTTTAATACCATGTGACATAACATTCATAACCGTTAAATGTGCAGATTTACTAAGTAATTAACATTTATTTCCCGTGTAATGAGATGGGACAGTTGTCTCAGATTCAATAGTTTGAAAAATAGTAGGAATGCTCAATAAAAATTGAGCTCTTAGTTTCAAACATCTCAGGACTAAACACCCTCTATATCCACCCAGGCAGCCATGCCACTTGCTTATGGCAGTGATGCTAATGGTCAATGACAGAGAGCTTTACACTGCAACTTTTTAAACTTTCCTGCTGGGCCAAGGACTATGTCTATGAGGATTCAAGTAGCCCTGTCAGGCCTCCAACAGCAGACTGTGAAAGGCCTAAAGTCTGCCCTTCCTTCCCAGACACAATGCCAGACACATAAAATCTGTCATGTTACATTTTACATTTTGAAATATGGAAGACTATTTTAAATACTTCTAAGGCATTTATTTATTAAAACCTCTGCCAAGATTCACATTAACTTAAAATTAAATTCAGTCTTTATATGTCGCTGATGTTGCCACCTCAATGCCACAAAAAATACCCTTTCCATCAGTCAGTGTGACCAGCATCCACATGGAGACCCCCATGTTCCACCTCTGTAACCAACTAGTTGTTAATACTGATCTGGTACAGGGTAACAGCTATGAACTGAAACTCAATGGAAAAGGAGTGAAACATCTGCAGACTGCACTATTAAGTAGAGGGGATATTTAACAGTTTTATCTCACATGACAGTTTACATGATATCAAGTGAATCATTAGCATTAGATGCAAGCCTATTCATTTAAACTGCTCCAAGAAACAAATATGTTTAACTAGTTTCAAACCCAAACTTCAGCACCTTGATGAAAACTCTAAACTAGAGATGAAAACTTAAATCAGAGTAAGATATGACTCTTATGTTTATAACAGTCAATATAAGAACACTTTAATCTTCAAAACTTTTACAATAGTGAGATTATCTAGCTCTGAGGTAAGTTTTCCTATTTTTAATTTCGGATTAAATTGGGTCAGCTCCAAGCACACCATCTGTGAATTTCTGTACAGTTAGGTGAGGGATTATACCTCTTCAAATGTCTTACTCTTGGAGTAGATATAGCCACATAGCTGATCTTTGAGAAACTCCATGCAGAACTCTCGAGAGAGAGAGAACAGTCCATATTACTAACAAATTAAGATTCCCGCTGAGATCTCCTGAGGCCAGCGGAAGGTACCGGGTGAGGGCTGAAGAGCCTCCCCCCACCTGCCAACTGGGATTACGAAGGCATCTGAAGGAGGCAAGCAAAGCAAGCCTTCAACACAGTGAAGGGGCATTTAGGACTCACATTGGAATACAGGCAAGGAGAAGCCCATATGCAAGGATCATGAAGAAGAGACAACACTGGAAAGGGGCAGGATAATCCCACGCCACAAGCTACACCAAACCTACGGAAGACTTCTGCAGTGGGATCCCTCTGGGGATGCCCCAGGACACAGATATCAGAAACACAATTGGGAACATATCTAAAGAACTACAAGATTATAAAGAACAAATCAAAGAACTAGGAAAAGAGAATGAAGAACTCAAGAAAGACCTAGAGAGAGAGAATGACAAGCTCCGGAAGGAAGTAGAAACACTGAAAAGATCACATGCTGAAAAAGATAAGAAAACTAACCAGCGAACCAAAGAACTACAAGAAGAGATCGAGAAGCTCCAAAAAGAAGTAGAAATACTAAAGAAATCAGAAGAGGAAATGAAAAAGGAAATCAAACACTCATCCATTCAAGAGAAAAGGAATGGAAAAAGCTACAGCTAAAAGCACTTGAGAGGCAAGAACAGATGAACCCTAAATGCAACAGACAGGAAGAAATCACAAAAATCAAAGCAGAAATCAATGAAGTAGAAACAAAGAAAACAATACAAAAAAAATCAATGAAGCCAAAATTGGTTCTTTGGAAGAATAAACAAGATAGACAGACCTCTAGCCCAGTTAACCAAAAGAAAGAAAGAACAACTCCAAATCAATACAATCCATGACGAAAAGGGAAATATCACAACAGACAAGGAAAAGATCCAGAAAATCATATGGGGATATTACCAAATTTGAAAACCTAGAAGAAATGGATGAATATCTGAAATCCAGGGAATCACCAAAGCTCGGCCAAGAAGAGATCAGCAGCTTAAACAGACCCATAACATATGAAGAAATAGAGGATGTAATAAGAAGCTTCCCAACTAAAAATTACCCAGGCCCAGACAGTTTCACGGCAGAATTCCATAAAACATTTCAAAAAGACCTACAACCATTATTACTGAAACTGTTTAGAAGTATACAATCAGAAGGAATTCTCCCAAGTTGGATTCATACCAGAGATGCAGGGATGGTTCAACATACGTAAATCAATAAACATCATCAAACACATAAACGGAATCAAAGACAAAAACCACACCACCATCTCAATTGATGCTGAAAAAGCCTTTGACAAAATCCAGCATTCCTTCATGCTTAAAGTCCTAGAAGATGATTGTTTACTTAAGGGATGCTAAAACCTCCACCAGAAAACTCTAGAAAAGATAACAGCTTCAGCAAAGTGGCAGGATACAAATTAACCTTAAAAATCAATGGGCCTTTCTTTACACCAACACAAGCAACAGGAAGAAAGAACTCAAAAGAGACCTTCCCCACTCACAATAGCCTCAAAAAACAATAAAATACCTAGAACAAACTTAACCAAAGACACCAAAGATCTCTACACAAAAATTTTAAACCTTTAAAGAAAGAAATTGAAGAAGCCTCAGAAGATGGAAAAATCTCCCATGCTCATGGATTGGGAAAATCAACATTGTAAAATGTCCATTTTACCGAAACTCTTGTATAGATTTAACGCAATCCAATCAAAATCCCAAGAGTTTTCTTCACAGGCTTGAAACAAAAGTACTTAAATTCATTTGGAAACACAAAAGACCCCAAATAGCCAAAACAACCCTGAGAAAAAGAGCCTTACACGGGGGGATATGTATACCCAGACTTACAAACTTAACTACAAGCTATAGTCATAAAACAGCCTGGTACTGGCACACGAACAACTGTTGACAATGAACAAACGCGAAGGTCCAAATCTGAGCACATACAATTTCAGCCATCTTATATTTGACAAGGGGCCAAGAAGCCACAATGGAGAAAGACAGCTTCTTCAGCAAGTTTTGTTGGCAAAACTGGATCACCACTTGTAGAAGAATGAAATTAAACCCCTACCTCTCACCCTGTACAAAGTCAACTCCAGATGGATCAAAGACCTCAACGTGAAACCCCAAACTCTTGAAGGTGATATGAAAGAAAAAGTTGGCAGCAGAATACAAGACATGGGCATAGGAAAAGACTTCCTAAATCAGACAGTAGCTTGCGCAATAATTAAAGGTCGACAATTGACAAATGGGACCTCATTAAACTCAAAAGCTTCTGTACATCAAAAGAAACAATCAAGGGAAGTGAAGAGAAATCCACCAGAGTGGGAGAACCTTCACTGCAGTTACATCTGACAAAGCACTGAATTCCAGAATATAAACTACTGAAAAAAATGAAGAAAAACGAATACAAATGACCCATTCAATAGATGGAGCAGAGAACTGACAGAACCACTTCACAAGTGAGGAATTAAGATGTCTGAGAAATACCTTAAGAAGTGTTCAACATCACTAAATAATTAAGAAAATGCAAATCAAAACCAACTTTAAGATATCATTCTTACTTCCAATAAGACTAGCTAGGATCAAGAAAACAAATGATGCCAAGTGCTGCAGAGGTTGTGGGGAAAGGGGAACACTCATCCACTGCTGGTAGGAATGTAAACTCATACAGCCACCATGGAAAGCAGTGTGGAGGACCCTTGGAAGACTTGGAATGAACTTGCCACCTGACCCAGCCATACCACTCCTGGGCATGTACCCTCAAGACTCACGCCACCACAGAGATACATGAACGGCCATGTTTATTGCAGCTCTCTTCACAATAGCAAGGAGATGGAACCAACAATAATGACCCTCAACTGAGGAGTGGATAGAGAAAATGTGGTACATCTACACAATAGAGTTCTATGCAGCAGTAAAGAAATATGACATCACGAGCTTTGCAGGAAAATGGCTGGAGCTAGAGGACATGATGCTGAGTGAAGTAACACAGTCCCAGAAAAACAAACAATGGATGGTATCCCTCATCTGTGGATGCTTGTACCAATTACCTAGTTGTAAGTATTTCTTGTGTAGGGCCCCCTGAGCTTTTGTCCAAAGCAGTTGGTCGTAATGCATATTGGAAACAACAACAAAACAACAACAACAACAACAACAACAACAACAACAACAGAAAGGACTGCATCAAAGAACTGACTGAAACAGTGAACATCTGCTCAAAAGAGTCAAATTCCTCATGGAGAATATTGAGAAAGACTGAGAAAGAGATGGAAAGCATGTTTGGCAGAATGCATGAGCTCTGGTGGGGTGGGGGAATGGGTGGGAACATGGGTCTAGATTTGTTAAAAAAATAAACATAAATTTATGTGAAAAAGAAACAAGAAATTAAGATTCCCTCATTTTTTGAAGACTGTTAAGAAAGTATGTGGGGGGGTGCTGGAGAGATAGCTTAGCAGTTAAGAGCAGTGACTGCTCTTGCAGAGGACCCAGGTTCGATCCCCAGCACCCACATGGCTGCTAAGAACCGTCTGTAACTCCAATTCCAGGAGAACTCCAGTTCCAGGGGAATCTGAGACCCTCTTCTGACCTCTGCAGCATTACACGACACGGGTGCACAAACCTATATGCAGACAGTACATTCATACATGAGCAAAAAATAAATAAAATTTAAAACAAATTAAAAATAAAAAGAAAGAAAGCATGTGTGTGAGTGTTGGTAATTTCCACCTGCATGCATGCAAGTTACAAGCGTGTATGTGACAATTGTTAATTTTCCAACTGAAGTAGGTAACATGAGGTTAGGTAAAATAAATACAAGGCAGCTGTCTCCATTAAAATAGTCCTTGGCATTGGGCGGGACTCCAAAGAACTCACAGTTTCTGGCAGCAAACATGTGTGCCATTCACACAGTTCTGGCTAGAGAGTGGGACTCCCTGGTGATGAAAATCCCTGCCTTACTCCCAATCGCATCTGGCCAATGAGCTGGGTCTTAGGTATGAGTGAGGGTTGTTTTTGAGTAAAAGGATGCAGCTAGCATGTTGGAGCCAGTACGAGGTATGGTGGCAAGATGAATGTGCCTGTTTGAGGTGGCTGGGGCTTAGTTCCCTGCACTTGAAGGAGGTCTCCAGATGTTTTTTAGGCAGAGAAGGTGTTGGAATGCTGAACAAGGGTTTGGAATTGTGCTGTATTTAGGGATGGAAGAAGGTAGAAGCTTATTCTGAGCCTCTGATGAGGAAAAACACAGGTTTAGAGGGATTTTTTTGATGCATCAGCCAGGCCTGGAGGTTGTCCAGAGAAAACTCGCTCACTGTTTCATAGCTGCGCCCCCATGATCATTGATTTAGAGGGAAAAGAGGCAATGCAAACCACAAGCCAGTTTTTGGGTTTGGTGACATCTTTCCAGAAGGCTTACATCTATCCACAGATTTCTAGGTGATTGTCCCTAATGCTTTTTGTCCAATACAAAGCTATCCTGTCAAGCTGTACAAATCAGAGAACAATGGCTGTAATAGGCCATAGATTAGGGGCTCCAGAGCCCCACACTAGTCTCTGGGTCCACACTCCAGCAGGCTTATATGGAAAGGTGACCTGCTTTGTCTCTCATGACACAGTAGGGTGTCTGTCAGTAGCTGTGAGAAGTAGGACTTTTCATGAGCATCACCTTGTTTAAAACATGTGTTTATAAAAATCAACCCAGATGGTTTTGTAAAGACTCTATTTTTCTATTTTGTGGAAATACACCCCCACCCTCAGATTTCAGGAAAAAAAAAAAAAAACACAGAATATCTCAATAGCTAGCAGGGAAGGACAAAATGTAGTTTGTTGAAAATTAGCTACCAGTGAAGTACCAAAGGTTGTTTGTTGAAAATAACTAACAGGGAAAGACCAAAGGTTAAATATGTTTGTTCTTCCACCAGGACGTGCTCAATGAGTAAAGAAACCCCCTCCCAAGTTGCCACCAAAGCCGACCTATCATTTTAAAGAAATCATGCTTCCTCAGTCCCTATGAATCAATAACAAAATGCCAAAGCTAGAAAAATTCCCTGCTTGCGATTTTTCCCTTAAAAAAACCCAACTCCCCTAGACAATATCCCATGTTTTATGAAAATATTCAGGAGGGTTAGTCCTTTAGAGTTTGAATAACAAACATCATTGTATCAAGATTATCAGCTTTGAAGCGACTGTTAAACAAAACAAAATGAAATGGTGTCTGGGTAAGATTTTCTTAAGGGTTAGGTTGAAGTAATTCCAGGAAACTGCAAATAGCTGAAGAGCATTTGACTCACACAAATTAATGTTAATAAGCCAAAAGAAAAATAGGGGGCAGAAGGAGAGGTGTGCTAGGAAGTGGATATGGGAGGAAACTGATGACATTTCCTCGACATTATAAAAGGATATTGTAGGAAATCCATGAAGGATCAAAAAAATATTATGAATAAGAAATGCAGTGATTAGAAATTATTCAATAGTAGTATACTTAACTCCCTCAAGCATGTCCCTAGATAAAATAAGCAAAACATCTAACAAAATAAAACATAAAATCTGCTACAAAACAATAAAACCTATAGAATATCACCACCATAAAATCACAGGTAAAACAAAAGACAAAGGTTTTTATATGGTCTAAAATGGGTAATTATTCAAAAACAACAGAATTATTAATGATTAAGTTAATAAATTATTCTCTATGCTAGTTGAATTGAGAAAAATGTTTAATTTTAAAATGTTGGGGGCTGGAGAGATGGTTACAAGCACCGACTGCTCTTGCAGAAGACCCAGGTTCAATCCCCAGCACACACATGGCAGCTGAGAACCGTCTTTAACTCCAGTTCCAGGGGAATCCGATTCCCTCTTCTGACCTCTGTGGCATTGGCCGCACGGGTGCACAAACCTACATTCAGACAGAACAATCATGCACATAAAAAATAAATAAAAATTAATTTAAAAAATTAAAAAATTAAATAAAATACTAAACCAAAGGAAACAAACACAAATATGGTCAGTAAATAAAGTAAAACCAATTATTCTCATTATACAACAAAAACTTTTGAAGCCCTACTGAATGGTCAACACTATAATTACAGTAGGAGTTTTTTTCTTTTTTATTTCATTTTTTAACAATAAATAAGTTATGAGTACAAGCATCCTTCATGGAAAACCAATTTGCAAGCAGTTGTGCCCAAACCCACACAGCCCAAGGGTCCCACCATCCAGCTGGGGGGGGGGCTTGTATGTACAATCAAGTTGATCAAATAAGTATCCAGTCTATATTGCTATAGTTTCACCCTTCACCCCAATTGCAGCCCTTACAATCTACCACGCTCCCTCTTCCGCGGATTGTTCCCTAGGCTTAGAAAAATGACACAGGTGGACGAGAAGCAAAACAGTCTACTTTCTCTGGAGATATCGTTTTGGACTCTCTGGTCAGTTCTGCCTGTTACCTTTCATGGGCTGACACTTTGTCCAGTAATAACCTTTCAATCCTACTAATAAAGCACAAGCAATTAGATATATAGGTATTTAAACAATACTAATTATTATGGTAGGTTACTTTGGTATATACACAGATGTTTGGATGGTATGCTAATCCATGAATTACGCTTTTTCTGTAAAAGATGACAAAGTCTTACTGTGGCTTATAACATCTCCTAACCACTAGAGGATGTAAACTTGTGGCAACATCAATGAGTTATTCCTCCAAGGAGAGAGCTAATAGCCAAATAGTTTTGGGATATACAGACATATGGCTGCCACTGCTGCACAGTATTTCCAGGCAGGTGAGGTGTAGCTGATGCTGATGGAGGGGTCTTGCTTGAATCAAGGAGACCAATATTTGTTTTATTGTTTAAGTGGCCTTTGTTAAAACTCTCTGGCATTCCAGAGACCAACTGTACACTTGCAAGTGCAGTCTCAATACATCTTTCCCATGCTTACATCAGGTTTTAGACAGCAGGGCCTTACTGTCTCTCTTCTTGCAGGTATCCCAGGTTACAGGTAAGAAGCTTTACCTTTTTTTGGAGGAGGGCATGGATCCCCTGGCCAACATCTCCTCGGCAGAATAATCCATTGCTTATATCAGAGCTCTCTTGTATTAATATATTTTGCTTAAGTGCATAGCTTAAAGAGACTTTAGTATTATATATTTGGTTCTGAATAGAGAATAATCCTTTTCACAATTCTTATATCTATTAGTCAATTAAAGAAAGCAGCTTTACCTGTTTTATAAGAGATTACATCTATAACAGTTGGCTCTAATTTACAGTTATAGAATGACTTCAATACCATCATATTTTTCTTTGTTCTATGAAAAGGAGGTAAGAAAGTCTCTCATATTAAAACTTTGCGGCACCTAGAAGGTAAGATTTATTAGGACTCATTATATACAGTTGCTACAAATAGGATCCACAGAGATGTTTGATGCCTGTAGCAGTCTGAGGCTTTTTTTTCCTTTTATTGTTTAGATGGGCCAACTTATCTGCTGGTATTTCTTGGTACATCCTACACAATGCAAAGCTGTATCGTTTCTTTCTCAGCCATAAAGTTGGTGACATTTTGACCTGTGGGAACATACAAATATTTTCCGATAGTGTTTTAAGATTTAAATTGACACTTTTTTGACAAAAAGATTTAATGTATAACTGTATCCCCCATTTTTTTTTAGGTTTTTATTTTTCTGACCCATGAGTCTCAAAAGGGCAATTGTAGTACACATACCTATAGGCAGGAATCAAGGTGTAAATTTCATTAAATTTACCCAAGCTGTTTGGGTGACTGTATGTTGTTAATTTGGGAAGCAAATATAATTCCTTAAGTAAAATTATCCTATAGGTAAAAGAGAATGTTACAAGATGATACTGTATAAGACAAAAATTATAGGGAACATTTGTATATGTTAATCCCAAAGTTATTTTTTTTGTTTATTTTATTTTATTTATTTATTTATGTGTATATATGTACTGTCTGCATGTAGGTCTAGGCACCCATGTCGTGCAATGCCGTGGAGGTCAGAAGAGGGTGTCGGGTTCCCCTGGAACTGGAGTTCTCCGGGAATTGGAGTTTCAGACGGTACTCGGCCGCCATGTGGGTGCTGGGGATTGAACCCAGGTCCTCTGCAAGAGCATTCCGTGCTCTTAACCGCTAGGCCATCTCTCCATCCCCCAAAGATATTGTTACACAGATTTTTAGTAAAACAAATGTGGACAACAACAATTTATATTTCCAATTAACTTAGATGTATTATCATTTTCTTAAAAAACACTTTAAACCAATGTTTTTTTTTTTTTTTTTTAATATAGACACTTTACTTTTACTAAGTCCTAAAATACCATGTAATTTGTAGATAAACTTTGGGAAAAATTGGATACTTGTTGAACTCACGTCAATTAAATATACATTAATAGAATATAGACCTGTGTCCCTCTCCCAACTCTCCTATCCCTCCAGATTCACCATTTCATTCAGTTTTATGATGCAGTCTTTCTGTTGTTGTTATTTCAATATGCATCCCTCTCCACAAGAAATATTTACAACTCGATTATTGATGCTAACATCCACAGATGAGGGATAACATTCGTCTTTTTTTTTTTTTTCTGGGACTGTGTTACTTCACTTAATATAATATCTTCTAGCTCCATCCATTTACCTGCAAAGTTCATGATGTTGTCTTTCTTTACTCCTGCATAGAACTCCTTTGTATACATGTACCATATTTTCTCTATCCATTTGTCACTTGAGGGGCATTTGGGTTGGTTCCAACTTTTTGCTATTGTGAACAGAGCTGCAGTAATTATAGCTGTGCATGTATTTCTGCAGTAATGTGGGTATATACTCAGGAGTGTTATGATTGGGTCAAATGGCAAGCTCATTTTGAGTCTTCCAAGGGTTCTCCACACTGCTTTCCATAGTGGCTGTACAAGTTTACATTCCCCCCAGCAATGGATGAGTATTCCCTTTCCCCACAACTTCTCCAGCACTTGGTATCATTTGTTTTCTTGATCTTGGCCAGTCTTTTCAGAGTGAGATGATATCTTAAAGTTGTTTTAATTTGCATTTCCCTAGTTATTAGTGATGTTGAACAGTTTTTAAGATGTTTCTCAGCCATCTCTAATTCCTCCTCTGTGAAGTCTCTATTCAGTTCTTTGCTCCATCTTTTGAGTGATTCATTTTTTTTCTTTCTTCTTTGTTTTTTGAATAGTTTGTATACTCTGGAAATCAATGCTTTGTCAGATATGTCTGCAGTGAAGATTTCCTCCCACTCTGTGGGTTTTCTCTTCACTTCCTTGATTGTTTCTTTAGATGTACAGAAGCTTTTGAGTTTAATGAGGTCCCAATTGTCAATTCTTGATCTTACTTCTTGTGCAGCTGCTATCTGATTTAGGAAGTCTTTTCCTATGCCTATGACTCGTAGTCTGGTGCCGAGTTTTTTTCTATTGTCTCCAGAGTTTTGGGTTTCACGTTGAGGTCTCTGATCCATCTGGAATTGACTTTTATACAGGGCAAAAGGTAGGGGTTTGATTTCATTCTTTTACAGGTGGTGATCCAGTTTTGCCAACACCACTCGCTGAAGATGCTGTCTTTCCTCCAATGTGTTTTCTTGGCCCCCTTGCGAAATATGCGGTGGCTGAATTTGTATGTGCTCAAGTTTGGTTATTCAGTTTTATTCCATTGGTCAACTGTTCTGTTTCTGTGCCAGTAGCAAGCTGTTTTATGACTATAGCCCTTTAGTATAGTTTGATGTCTGGTATAGAGATGCCCCTGTATTGCTCTTTTCACTCAGGGTTGCTTTGGCTATTTCTGGTCTTTTGTTTTTCCAAATGAAATTAAAGATTTTTTTCCAAGCTTGTGAAAAAACTCTTGGGGATTTTGATTGGGATTGCATTACATCTGACAAGAGTTTGGATAAAATGGACATATTTACTATATTTATTTTCCCAATCCATGAGCATGGGAGATTTTTCCATCTTCTGATGTCTTCTTCAATTTCTTTTTTCAAGGGTTTAAAATCTTTGTTGTAGAGATCCTTTGTGTCTTTGGTTAAGTTTGTTCCTAGGTATTTTATTGTTTTTGAGGCTATTCTGAGTGGGAAGGTCTCCTTGTATTCCTTCTTCATTTGCTTGTTGTTGGTGTAAAGAAAGGCTACTGATTTTTCTTGATTTATTTTGTATCCTGCCATGTCACTGAAGCTCTTAATCGTTTCTAGTTTTCTGGTGGCATTCTTATCTTCCCTCAAATAAAATATCATATCATCAGCAAAAACGGATAGCTCTTTTCCAATTAGAACTCCTTTAATTTACCTTTTTTGCCTTATTGCCCTAGAAAGTGTTTCAAGCACTATATTGAAAAGGAGTGGTGACAGGGGGCAGCCTTGCCAAGTTCTTACCTTTAAGGGGAGTGCTTCTGTCATTTCCCCATTTAGGATGATATTGGCTGTGTGTTTCCTGTATATCGGTTTGATGACATTGAAGAATGATCAATCCAATCCAATTCCCTCTAGGACTTTAAGCATGAAGGAATGCTGGATTTTGTCAAAGGCTTTTTGAGTGTCACTTGAGATGATGGTGTGATTTTTGTCTTTTAGTCCATTTATATGCTTGATTATATTTATTGATTTTCGTATGTTGTACCATCCCTGCATTTCTGGTATGAATCCAACTTGGTCATGGTGGATGATCTTCTTGATGTGAGTCTGGATGCGATTTGCAATAATTTTATTTAGAATTTTTGCATCTGTGTTCATTAAAGAAATGGGTCTATAGTTCTCCTTTTTGGTTGTATCTTTGCCTGGTTTTTGTAATAGTGTGATGATGGCTTCATAGAAGGAATCGTGGAATACTTCTTCCATTTGTATCCTTCTAAACAACTTGAGTAGTAAAGGTTGTAAGTCTTTTAGAAGTATGTTATAGAATTCTGCCGTGAAACCATCTGGGCCTGGGCATTTTTTGGTTGGGAGGCTTATCACATCTTCAATTTCTTCATATATTATTGGTCTATTTTAGCTGTCGATCTCTTCTAGGTTGAGCTTTAGTGGTTCCCAGGATTTCAGATATTCATCCATTCTTCCAGGTTTTCAAACTTAGTAGAATATAGGTTTTTGCAGTATTCCCTTATGATTGTCTGGATCTTTTCATTGCCTGTTTTGATATTTCTCCTTTCATCACAGATTCTATTGACTTGGGGTTGTTCTTTCTTTTGGTTAACTGGGCTAGAGGTCTGTCTATCTTGTTTATTCTCTCAAAGAACCATCTTTTCGATTCATTGATTTTTTTTTGTATGGTTTTCTTTGTTTCTATTTCATTGATCTCTGTTCTGATTTTTGTTATTTCTTCTTGTCTGCTGCTTTTAGTTTTCACTTGTTGTTGTCTCCCAAGTAGTAGATAGTTCACTTGTGCTCTTTTTTTTTTTTTGGCACTTAGAGCTATAAACTTCCCTCTTAGGACTGCTTTTAAAGTGTCATATAGGTTTTGTTGTGTTGTATTATCTTTGTCATTCAGCTCCAGGAATGTTTTTATTTCTTTCTTTATTTCGTCCTTGACCCATTCATCATTCAGGAGATTGTTTTTCAGTCTCCATGTGTTCTTGAAGGTTGTATGGCTTATCCTGGTGTTGATATTCAGTTTTATTGCACTGTGGCCTGATAGAATGCATGAGATTATTTCAGTCTTTTGGTTTTGTTTATTTTTTTTCCTGTGTCCCAGTATATGGTCTATTTTGGAGAATGTTCCATGGGGTGCTGAGTAGAAAGTTTATTCTCTGGTGTTTGGGTGGAATATTTGATAGATGTCTGTGAGGTCCATTTGGTGTATTGTATCATTCAGTTCAGATGTCTCTCTGTTTAACCTTTGTCCTGTTGATCTGTCTAAAGTACTTAGTGGGGGTATAGCAGTCCCCTACTATTAGTGTGCTGGGGTTAATTTGTGCCTTGTGATCCTGAAGAATTGTCTTTATAAAGTTTGGTACAACGTAGTTTGGTGAGTATATATTCATGATTGTGTGATCTTCATCGTCAATTGTTCCTTTAATAAAGATGTAATGGCTCTCTTTGTCTATTTTGATTTCTTTTGCTTTGAAGTCTATTTTGTCTGATATTAGGATAGCACACCACACCTGCTTTCTTTTTGTACAATTTGCTTGGAATATTTTCTTCCATTCCTTCACCTTAAATTGGTGCCTATCCTTGAAACTGAGATGGGTTTCTTGTAGACAGCATATAGATGGATTTTGTTTGCTAATCCATTCTCCCAGCCTATGTCTTTTGATTGGGGAGTTTAATCCATTAATATTTAAGGTTATAATTGAAAGATGGATGTTGCTTCCTTTCACCTTATTATCCATTTGGACTTTTATTCTCTGATTCTACTCCTGTATTAGTCACTTTTCTGTTGCTGTGATAAACCACCATGACCAAAGGAACTTATAAAAGGAAGAATTTATTTGAGCTTACAATTTATGGTTCCAGGGAATTAGAGTCCATTGTGGTGGGAAGCATGTTAGCTGGGCCTGGAGCAGCAAGTCGAGTGTCGCATCTCTCAATGAGCACAGGAAGGAGAGAGAGAGAGAGAGAGAGAGAGAGAGAGAGAGAGAGAGAGAGAGAGACTGCAGATCACAAAGCTTGTTATACTCACTAAGCCCACCCCTAATGATGTACTTGCTCCAGCACGGCCACACCTTCTAAGACCTCCAATAACAGCACCACCAACTTGAGACAAAGTATCTGAGTACCTAAAGACTATAGGGGACACTGTCATTCAAACCACCACATTCCACTCCCTGGCCCCATAGTCTCCTATAGTCTTTACCAGTCTCAATTCTATTCAAAAGTCTATAGTCCAAAATCTCTTCTGAGACAAAAGCCAATCTCTGAACTGTAAGCTCCTGTAAAATCAAAAGGCAATTTATATACTCCCAACATACAGTGGAATTGAATACACATTCCCATTCCAAAAGGGAAGGATAGGAGGCATAGTGAGAAAATACTGGACCAAAGCAAGACTGAAAACCAGCAGGGCAAACACCAAGTCCAGTAGCTCCATGTGCAACTTCTGGGATTTTACTTTCCAAAGGGCTTAGATGGCTCAGCTCTTCCAGGATTGCATACAACATGGATCTCTTCCTTAGGCTGGTACCACTCCCTGTATGCAGCTCTCCTTGGCAAATATCTCACAGCTCTGGCATCTTGAATGTCTTCTTAGGGTCTCCACTGTCAATGAGGCTTCACATTCACAGCTTCACGCAATGGCCTATTAGGGCCTTCTTTATTCAGGGATGCCCCTGCTGCACATTTCTTGACCTTGGTGACTCTCTGAAACCGTGGAGGAAGAACTGATGACCCCTTCACTCTTGCAAACCTGATTCCTCTAAAGCCAGCACCATGTGAATGAAACTGTCAATTTTGGCTGCAAGTTTGGGGTGGACCCTGGCCTATTTCAAACTGTTTTGCAACTTTTCTCTGGCCTGAACTTGTTGGAGCAGAAAAGCCTTTCAGTATTTTCCTTTCAAAAGTTGGAGGATTAGCTGGATGTGGTCTTGCCCTGAAAGTACTGTTTCTGTTGTTAACTTGTAAATCTTGAGGCCCCTCCTTAATCAAACTTTTTCCATTGTTTACTTGTAAATATCTAGGCCTTTCCTTAATCACTTAATCTCTTTATCAAAAGGAACCTCTACTTCACATGCCTTGGCCCCACCTTTAATTTTCCTAGTGCATTTTTTTCAGATCTAAACTGTACATTCTGCATTTCTTTCTGCCCCATTTGCTCTTCTTCACTGTAGATCTGTACAATATTCACCGTTAATAGCCATGCCACCATTTCTACATTAGGCTGTCTTGAAATATCCGCTGCCAAACACATTAGTCCATTGCTTTTCAACTTAGCATCAGGCAAGCATTTGGGCTGTGGGCACACTGTGGACAGACTTTTTGACAAAATATCCCAGTTGCTGCCTCAGTCTTTATTTTCCTCAGGAACTACATTTTTTTCAGCAGTGCTTTCTTCCAGGCTTCTAATAGAATGGCCAGATAAGCTCTGCTTATAGTAGTCAATAGCTTTTCTAGCCCAAAGTACCAAAGTCTTCCACATTTCTCCAAACACCCACATGGTCAGGTTCTTCACATCCAACAGCCCACTCTCTGGTACCAAATAACTGTATTAGTCATTTTTCTGTTGCTTTTTCCTTTCCTTTCTTCTTGATTGGTTGAGTTTTCTATTTCCTTTTTAATTTCATCCTGTGATTTCCTTAGCTTTCCCATTTCCTTTTTCAGCTTCTCAATCTCTTCTTGGTGCTCCTTACTTCACTGATTAGCTTCCTTTCTCGGTGTTTCTACTTCTTTCCAGAGGTTTTTTTTTTTCTCCCTCTAGTTCTTTCTGGAGTTTGTCATTCTCTTCCTTTAGTTCTTTCCAAAGTTTGTCATTGTATCCCTCTAGGTCCTTTTTGAGTTTTTCACTCTCTCTCCTTAGTTCTCTGACTTCTTCTTTATTTTCTTTAATTTCTCTGCATAGGTCTGCAATTATTCCTCTAAGATCTGTTTCTTGGGTCACCTCTAGGAGAATCCCCCTGTAGCTATCTCCTACAGGGTTGGTAGAGCTTGGTGCAGAATTATCCTGCACCTTTCCCATGTTATCCTGCCACACCAACTCCAGTGTCGCCTGTGTGCAAGGCAGGCAGGGGAGCAAAGTCCTACGGAGCCTGACCCCCTGGAGGTCCCTGGCAGGACGCTCAGCTAAGATCACCCCCGAGATCCTGATGTTCTCCTAGGATGTTACGCTTTTCTGGTGTTGGGCTTGGCATGATATTTTCCGAGTACAACAAAGTCCTTCCTTGTGGTTGGCTTATAGATAAAAAAATAAAGTTATCTAAATGTTCCAGGTGATGGCAATTATAACCAAATACCTCCCTTGAATGTAAGGCCACTCGTGAAACAGAAACTTTCTGTAAATCTTAATAAAAGTTAAGTATAAAAGAACTTTTCCCTAACAAAGGCTATTGGAAAAGCAACATAATATAGGGTGATATCATAGACCAGACACAAAGTAATACAGAGTAATGGATTGTTAAAGAGCCCAAAACAAAACAATTAAATAGAAATGGTGTTTTTCATCTTACATGACTGTTACTGAGTAAAACAAATTCCAGTGGCGGTCGTGTATGACAAAAAAACATTATTAAGATCAAAGGTAAATTATAAGTTTCCCTAAAAAACAAATAACATAAAAAGAGTCTTTTGATCCTTCTCTCCTGTCTCAAAAAAATGTAATAGATGGACACCTCAAATTTCACATGGGCACTGAGGGTGTCTGACCCTTCAGTACTCCTTGCTTTATGCAGGGATTGCTGAGGGCTAGGCTTTCTTTGTGCTTATTAACTTCACAGTAAAAGCAGAACTATTAACCTGAGCAAGTAGTGGAATGGCTTCAAGCCTCTGAGACAAAGGCCTAAATCTTGGCTTTAACTAGACCCATTCCTTGAAGAAAATAGAAAAGGAAAATTGATAACCTAAAACTTCATAGAACAGGGCTTGCTTTAGTGATAATAGAATTTCAAAAGAAAACTATGGTTTTCCAGTTTTTCTTTAAAGGGTGTTTTACTTTAGATCTAGGCTTGTGGGTTTATGATTATTATCTACTTTTGAAACAAATTGTATTGTGATTTATCAACTGTAACCTGTTATGCTGTAACCCATCAACTGTAACCTATGATTATTGATTAGAATGTAAAACCTGACTAATCATTCTGGGAAGTTTGTCAATCCTCCTTGATGTTTTCTCTTGAATGTACTATAAAATCACTGCCTTGAGCTCAGTAAAATTGCAGCAGACTCAAACCCCTCTGGACTTGTTTCTGACTGTCATCGCCGATACTGTGCTTTCCTGATTACCAAGATACCCTGCTTCCCCGCGATTAAGACCCCAATTCCCGGTGGGCTACTCTGTGGCATTATCCCTTAGCTGTGTCCCTGCCATGAGGGTTCCCCCCCTTTTTTTTGCCTGTATTCTGATGCCAATCACAAATTTGTTTTCACTATGTTGAAGGCTTGTTTTGCTTGCTTCCTTCCAATGCTTTTGTTTCTTTTTTTCTCCTCCTTGTTTATGGAGTGTTGACTTGTCTAGGTTTCAGGCTTTCAATTTTGTTTATATATTGGATATTGGAAGTCTAAGTCTCTCTTCCCTTCCTGTTCGGAAAGTCCTCCAAAAAATCCACTTGGATACTCTCCCCTCAATTCCAGATGGTGGGGGATGGGGGATGTCTGACTTAGCCTGCACCCCGGTACCTGTCTGGAGAAGTGCTGGGCTCTTACCTGTACTTCAGGTGGTCTTAGCAAGCAAGGCTCCAGCCTGAGCACCCTGCACAAAGATTCACTATGGCGCCAGAACTGCTGCCGGCTGCAAGGGGGAAGGGGGACCCTGCCTGGACAGCTACACTCTTCACGGGTTTAGGATATAGTCCCAAGCAAGCAGGCCCACAGCACCTCTGCCACAAACCAGCAAATCAATTATCCAGCAACCCAAGAGTCAATCTATTCTAAGATCTACCTGTCTGGATCCATGCCAAGCTATTATCTATGTTTCAGGTGGTCTTAGCAAGCAAAGCCCCAGCTTGAGTACCCAGCACAAAGACTCTCTATGGCCAGGAGTTATTTTTAAATACAGGAAAATTGTCAGTGTTTGAGCTTAAGAAACAAAAGACCATAACTGTAGTCTATGGCTCTATTAAACAGCCCCAAACATCAGGGTTAAACCTCTGCTGAGGATCTGTGGAGTCAGGGATGCAGATTCGTGGGAAGTTCATTGAATGCACTCAAGGGAGATGTTGAAACCCCAAATTACATAATCTTTTGATGCTTTCTTGCCTGGTTTAGTGTTGGCACTTTTTACTTCAGCACATATACCTGTGAGAGCATAATGTCCTATGAGTGATGTTGGGGTTGTTGGATAAATGACGATGTCAGCTTTGGTGAATTTCCAACAAGCTTCTATAAGGAGACCCTTTTTCAAAGGACCAGAGATAAACTGCCTTTTGCTAGCTAGTTTTCATCAGCAGTTAGTCAGGAATCTTTGTCTGCGTTTGGTGGAGGCCATTGAAACTTCGGAATTCCAGCTAGATTTCATCACAAGTTAGTCAAGAATCTTTGTCTGTGTTTCGTGGAGACCATCAAACTTGGGGAATTCCTGAGCTCCCTGGAGTGCCCAGGTGGTAAGTGTGCATTATCTGCTAGAGGACCATTTTGGATTCTGGCACCTGGAGCAGTTGTGGTGCCACATGGCAATATAGGAGCTGACACCCCCCCGCCCCCCCTGGATGGCCTGTGCCTCTCTGGTCTCTTGCCTCCAAAGGGTAGGGGAAGGGCAGCCTGGGACAGCTTTTGGGATATGTTGTGTTTCTGCAAGAATTTTTGAGCCTATTTCCCTTGATCCCTTCCTCTTCTTGGGAAGCAAATGGTCCTCCCTAGGTCTGTGCCATCCTTGCTGATCTGGAAGACAATCCCTCTTATTTTCTGTGTGTTTGTGTTTGTGGAAGAGTTGGTTTCAGAGAACTAGGTGAATTGAACTCATGAAAACTGTACTTCACCAGCACTTCTTCTCTTTTTACAAATTTGTCCATGCTTTTAGTCTCTATTTGAATGAAGGCATTATATAAAATTATTGTGATCACGTTAAGATGTTAGAGCAGCCCTCTCACCCCAGGCTCCTGATGATTTTGATGTGTATCGAATCTCTCTAAAATTGTGGAACCTCAGTTCAGCTTATGGGTAGGAAACTATTTGGAGGGTGTGAGTGCCTTAAGCCCTCATATTTAGTGAGTTCCAATTCCTATAGGCCTGCAGAAGGTCTGGGATTGTGCTTGGGCTACCCTGTTCATCTTAGTGATGTAGGCCTGAGGTGTGAGCCCTGCCTCTGCAGACAGAAATCCCATGACAGGTACATACTGGCCTGCTTTCTCATGCAGCGAGGAAAGAGGCAGGATAGAATGACTTCTCTGGGCCTAACTCCCAGAGCTCAGGCCAGAGCTCATCTCAGGCACAGACCTACTGGTCTGTCGTCTCTACCTGTAGTGCTATAGCCTTGCTGCTCCAAGCCCACCATCTGTAAATTTCTGTACAGGTAGGGAGAGGGACTATACTTCTGCAAGAGTCTTTCTCTTGGAATAGATATAGCCACATAGCTGATCTTTGAGTATCTTCATGCAGAACTCTCTAGAGTGAGAACAATCCACATTAATAACAAATTAAGATTCTCTCATTTGTTGAGGGCTGTTAAGAAAGCATGTGTGTGAGTGTTGGTAATTTCCACATGCATGCAAGTTACAGGCATGCATGTGACAATTGGTAATTTTCCACCTGAAGCAGATAACATGAGGTCAGGGAAAATAAATACAGGGCAGCTGTCCCCATTAAAATAGTCCTTGGTATTGGGTGGGTCCCCAAGAGACTCACAGCTTCTGGCAGCAAATGTGTGTGTCATTCATAGAATTCTGGATAGAGAGTGGGACCCCCTGGTGTTTAAAGTCCCTGTCTTACTCTCAATCGCATCTGGCCAATGGGCTGGAACTTAGGCGTGAGTGAGAGTTGTTTTAGAGTAAAAGAATGCAGCAAGGGGCTGGAGAGATAGCCTAGCGGTTAAGAGCACTGACTGCTCTTTCAGAGGACCCAGATTCTATCCCCAGCACCCAAATGGTGGCTAAGAACTGTCTGTAACTCCAATTCTGGGAGAACTCCAGTTCCAGGGGAATCCGACACCCTCTTCTGACCTCTGCATAATTGCACGACACGGTTGTACAAACCTACATGCAGACAATACATTCATACACATAGAAAAATAAATAAAATAAAAAAAGAATGCAGCAAGCATGTTGGATCCAGTAAGAAGTATGTTGGCAAGATTAATGTGCCTGTTTGAGGTGGCTGGGGCTTAGGGTCCCTGCACTTGGAGGAGGTGTCCAGATGTTTTTTAGGCAAAGAAGGTGTTGGAAGGCTGAACAAGTGTTTGGAATTGTGCTGTTTTTACTGATGGAAGAAGATATAAGCCTATTCTGAGTCTCTGATGAGGAAAAAGGCAGGTTTAAAAGGATTTTTGTGATCCACCAGCCAGGGCTGGAGGTTGGCTAGGCACAACTCACTCACTGGGTCATAGCTGGGCCCCCATGATCATTGATTTACTTAGAGGGGAAAGAGACAATGACTAACCACAAGTCAGTTTTTTGGTTTTGAGACATCTTTGCAGAAGATTTACTTCTAATCCCAGATTTCTAGGTGATTTTTCCTAATGCTTTTTGTCCAATACAGAGTTATCCTGTCAAGGTGTACAAATCAGAGACTGATGGCTGTGACAGGTCATACTGTATGGGAAGGTGACCTCTCTCTCATGACCCAATAGGGTGCCTGTCAGTAGCTGTGAGGAGTAGGTCTCTTCATCAGCAGCAGCTTGATTAAGACATGTGTTTATAAAAATGTACCCAGATTATTTTAAAATGTAAAGATCATTGCCATTGCATTTCTGAATCAGAAACAAATGAATGACCCAAGAATCAATTAATCCTAAATTAAAATAGGAAATTACCACACAGCTAGATGATATCAGTACTGTATAAACTGTAAAGTTTAAAATGTTATCATTTTGACTGTTATAAACTGGAGAGTCACATTTTATTCTGATTTAGAGATTTCTTCTCTGATATAGAGTTTTCATCAGGTGTTGACGTTTGGGGAATGAAAATAGCTTGACATGACATTTTGCCTAACCACAGTGTTTGTTTTGTGGGGATGTTTAAATGAACTGGATCAGGTGTAATGCTAATGCTTTGATTGATATAAAGTTGATTCATGTCATGTGAGCTAAAACTGTTAAATTACACTATGGTCCTTCATCCTTAAGAATATAAGCTCATTTTAAGGAATGATCACTTCTGTTCTGAGGTTCAATTTATTTTTACACATTTCACATTTGGGGACATTTTCCAGGCCTATGTAAAACACCTCTAAGCACTCAAAGAAAATTTTTCATTCAATACCTGCTTCCAAGTTGGGAAGAATATCTCACATCTGTCCATGTTGTTACCAGACGTAAAACCCAATTTTTCTTAAAAGATTAATGTCACCTGTGGAAAGTATAACAGATATATAAAACAGTTTTAATATGTATGGGGTACTCAATATTTATATATGTCTGATTGACCTGAGGCTGTAATAAGGTATATAGTACTTGCTTGCTGGAACCCAATTTCTTGTTATGACATAATTACATTATAGAATTCTTCAATGCGGGGGGATTTCCCAGGACCACCTGAAGCACAGGTTGGAGCTGGGTGCTTTAGCCAGGTGGATTGTTTGGTTTGATACATTCATCTTTGGCTCAATTGGCTTGTGTGGCTGTGGGGGCAGAGTTGTCCTCCCAGCTGGTATAAAAGGTGGGCCTGTGTGAGACTTAAGATAAGGGATTTCCTGGGACCACCTGAAGCACAGGTAGGAGCTGGGTTCAAGACTTCACAGTGAAGAGGCATTTGGGATTTGCTTTGGAATACAAGCAAAGAGAAAACCATATGCAAGGGACTGGAAGAAGGGACAACATGGGAAAGTTGCAAGATAATTCCACACCAAACTTTACCAACCCTGTGGAAGATTCATACAGTGGGGTCCCCCTGGGGATGGCCAGGCATACAGCTATTAGAAGTACAATTGTGAACATACTTAAAGAAGTACAAGATTATAAAGAACATATCAAAGAATTAAGAAAAGAGAATGAAAAACTCAAGAAGGACCTAGAGAGAGAGAATGACAAACTCTGGAAGGAAGTTGAAACACTGAAAAGATCCCATGCTGAAAAAGATAAGGAAACAAACCAGCAAAGCAAAGAGTTACAGGAAGAGATTGAGAAGCTCCAAAAGGAGGTGGAAATAATAAAGAAGTCAGAAGATGAAATAAAAAAGAAATCAAACACTCATCCAATCAAGAGGAAAGGAATGGAAACAGCCTCAGAAACAGAATGGAGGAAGCAGAACAAAGAATATCAGACCTAGAAGATAACACAGAACAACTAAAAACCTCAAGTAAAGATTATGAAAAATTTAAAAATATACAAAAGTGAAACAACCAGGAACTGTGGGAAACTATGAAAAGAACAGGGGCCAGAGAGATGGTGTAGCTGTTAAGAGCATCGACTGCTCTTGCAGAGGACCAGGTTTCAATCCCCAGCACCCACATGGTGGCTAAGAACCATCTTTGACTCCAGTTTCAGGGGAATCCTAGACCCTCTTCTGACCTCCATGGCATTGCACGACACAGGTCCACAAACCTGCATGCAGACAGTACATTCATACACATTAAAAAAAAAAAAAAGATCAAACCTCTGAATTATAGGAATAGAAGAAGGAGAAGAATCCCAAGAGAATGGTATTGATCAGATCTTCAACAGAATAATAGTGGAAAATTTCCCCAAACTAAAAAATGACAAAAGAGTACAAATACAAGAAGCATAAAGATCTCCAAGCAGACAAGATCAGAAAAGAAGCTCTCCACGCCATATCATAGCTAAAATGCTAGAAGACAAAATTCTGAGGGCAAAAAAAAAAAAAAAAAAAAATTATATATATAAATAATTATATATTATATATAATATAATGATTATGTTACAGAATAATATGGTATATAAGTATGATTAAATGTTAAAAATCAACGCTAATACCAGGCCCCCTCCTTAGCACCCCCAACCCCACCAAAAGCTCAATGCATTCTGCCAAACAGGTTTTTTTATCTTTTTTTCTCAGTCCACTATTCATCAAATATTGAGATAGAAAGTTGACTGTATTCACAAGCAGAAGTTCACACCGTGTCAGATGCAGTTCCATCTGATGCAAGTCCCACATTTTCTGTTGTGCTGGTTGTTGGTGTTGTTTAGTTTCTTTTTCCAATTTATGGGCCCAAACTCAACTACTTGAACCAAAGCTCAAGGAGCCCTGAACAAGAAATTACTACTTACTACTAGGTAATTGACAAAGACCAAATTCTTTTATTTTTTAAATTTTTATTTATTTTGTGTATGTAATGAATGTACTGTCCTGAAGTGTAAGGTCTGTGCCCCTGTGCATGCATGCCACGGAGGTCAGACCGAGGTGAAATTTCGGATATCCCCTGTAAACCTGGAAGTTCTTCCTGTAATATTGGAGTGACAGACTGTTCTCAGCCGCCGTGTGGTTGCTGGGGATTGAAACCCAGGATCCTCTTCAATAGCAGTCGGTGCCCTTAAACGTGCCAGACCTAGTCCTCCCTCAAGCCCCAAGCAAAGACAAATTCCTTAAAGCCACAAGAAAAAACCCAACAAGTGGACCTATAAGGGAAACATAAGATAATTAACAACAGACATATCAGTGGCAACCCTAAGAAGGCAAGAAGACAGATTGAGGGCCTATTCCCAGTAAATGTAAAAGTGCTATAATGCCAAACCCAGGCTACTAGTACCCAGCAAAAAATGTCCAATTTAAATAGGAGAGAAAAAACTCTTCCATGACATAAACAGATTAAAGAATACAGTGTCCGGAAACCCAACACCTCAAGAACTACGTGAAGCAAAAAAGAATTTACAGAAGGACAAAAAAAGGAGAAACCATCCCCAGGCACATAGAAAAAGAAATCAATAAAGCATAATTGCAGAAGTAGAAATATAAACCAAAACTGCAAATGATAATAAGGGGTGAAAGAAACAACACAAACGATCAATTATCAATAACCTTAAATATATAAATGGACCGAAACTCCCCCAATCAAAAAGACATAGAACCGGGAGATTGGATTAAGGAACAAAACCTTCCGATAAATGCTTCTACAGAAATGCCCATAAGTTACTTGCAAGGACAGGCACCACCTTACAAGTAAAAGGTGAAAGAAGAAGATTCCAGCAAATGGGGGTACAAAAGAATAGGTGTTGCTAGTTTAATAGCAACAAAAATAGACTTCAAAGTAAAAGAAATCAGAAGAGATAAAGAAGGCCATTACATTTTTATCAAAGGGAAACAATTCACCACGAAGATTTTTCAAAATTTAAGGAATAAGAATGCAACAAACCAAAATCTGGTCCACCAACTTAATGAAAGAAATTCTCCAGGACCCACAAGGCACAGATTATCCTCAGTACACTCATAGGAGGGGACGTCAATACCCCACAGAGTCCTTAGGACAGATCAACCAGACAAAAAAAACCAATACGACCAGCTGAACTGAATATATGAAACACTAAATGACATCACAGAACATCTACCCAATAGTCCACTCTAATACCTGAGAATACACTTTCAACTCAACACACCCGCACGAACATTCCGCAAAATCGACCACATACTGGACACAAAAAATAATCTCAACAAATACAAAAAAAAAAAAAAAAAAAAAAAAAAATTTCATGCATTCTATCAACCACAGTGCAATAAGCTCAAATCAACACAAGGATAAATCCTATTATCTACAAGAACACAAGGAGGGTAAACAACAAACACCCCGCTTGAAGTAATGAATGGGTCACGGAAGAGAAAAAGAAAGAAAAAAAAAGCATCCTGAAGTTAGATGACAATGAAAATACAACACAAAAAACCCTATGGAATAGTTTTATTTTAATTTTTATTTTTTTATTTTAATTTTTATTTTTTATTTTTATTGTTTTCTGTATTTTATTTTTATTGATGCGTTGTGGAAAAAAAAATTTCCAATACCATTTTCCAAAACATCAGTTTCAGGCAGATATATCCCCTTCCCTCCCCCCACCCCACCCCTACCCATCCCAGATCATGCATGTTGCCATAACTGTCCTGCATCTTGTTCTCTGATTTTTTGTTTTGTTTTGTTTTCATTTTTTTTAACAATAAGTGATAATTTGTGAGTACAAGCATCCTTCATGTAAAACCAATTTGCAAGCAGTTGTGCCCAAACCCACACAGCTCATGGGTCCCACCATCCAGCAGGGGGGGCTTGTATGTTCAATCAAGTTGATCAAATGAGTGTCCAGTCTATATTGTTGTAGTTTCACCATTAACCCCAATCGAAGCCCTTACATTCTACCACGCCCCCTCTTCCACAGATTGTTCCCTAGGCTTAGAAAAGGGGCACAGGTGGATGAGAAGCAAAACACTCTACTTTCTCTGGAGCTGATGTCTTGGTCTCTAGTCAGTTCTTGCTGTTTTCTTTCAAGGGCTGCCAGCTTGTCCAGGCATAACCTTTCAATCATACTAATGAAGCACATGCAATTAAATATTTAGGTATTAAACAGTATAATATGTAGCCTTTTGATCCTACTAATGAAGCACACACAATTAGATATATAGGTATTTAAACAGTACTAATTGTTATGGTAGGTTTCATGATTTACATTTTCTTCCGTTAAGTATGGCAGGGTCTTCGTGTGGTTTATAACATCTCCTAACCATTAGAGGATGTAAGCTTGTGGCATCAGCCGTGGGTTATTCCTCCAAGGAGAGAGCTAATAGCCAATTAACTGTACACTTGCAAGTGTGGTCATCTTTCTCATGCTTACACCAGGTCTTCAGCAGCAGGGCTTAACTGCCACTCTTCTTGCAGTTTATACAAAATGAGGACCTACTCAGAGGTGGGAGATGTCAACATTTCCAAGGACTCAGGAGTCTACAATCAGCAGTGACCAGAGGGCAGCGAGCCACTCAGAGGGCAGATGATTACCATCCTATGGGATATTTTAAAGGCAGTCCTAAGAGGGAAGTTTATAGCCCTGGGTGCTTACATTAGAAAAACAAAGAGCACAAGTGAAGGATCTAACACTGCAAATAAAAGCACTTGAGAGGCAACAACACATGAACCCTAAATACAATAGACAGGAAGAAATAACAAAAATCAGAGCAGAAATCAATGAAATAGAAACAAAGAAAACAATCAAAAAATCAACGAATCCAAAAGTTGGTTCTTTGAAAGAATAAACAAAGATAGACAGAATTCTAGCCCAGTTAACCAATAGAAAGAAGGAAAAACTCCAAATCAATACAATCCGTGATGAAAAGGGAAATATCACAAAAGACAATTAAAAGATCCAGAAAATCATACAGGAATACTTCAAAAACCTATACTCTAACAAGTTTGAAATCCTAGAAGAAATTGATGAATATCTGAAATCCAGGGAATCACCAAATCTCAACCAAGGAGAGATCAACAGCTTAAACAGACCCATAATATATGAAGAAATTGAAGATGTAGTAAGAAACCTCTCAACTAATAAAAGCCCAGTCCCAGACAGTTTCATGGCAGGATTCTATAAAACTTTTCAAAAAGACTTACAACCATTATTACTCAAGTTGGTTAGAAGGATACAAACTGAGAGAATTCTCCCAAATTCCTTCTATGAAGCAAACATCATTGTATTACCAAAATCAGGCAAAGATACAGCCAAAAAGGAGAACTATAGACCCATATCAGTAATGAACACAGATGCCAAAATTCTAAACAGGATACTGGCAAATCACATGCAGAAACACATCCTGAAGATCATCCATAATGACCAAGTTGGATTCATACCAGAGATGCAGGGATGGTTCAACACATGCAAATCAATGAATATCAACAAGCATATAAATGGACTGAAAAACAAAAACCACACCATCATCTCAAGTGACACTCAAAAAGCCCTTGACAGAATCCAGCATCCCTTCATGCTTAAAGTCCTAGAGGGAACTGGATTGGAGGGATCATTCCTCAATGTAATCAAAGCCATATACAGGAAAACCACAGGCAATATAATCCTAAATGGGGAAATGACAGAGGCTTCCCATTTAAAGGTAGGAACTCGGCAAGGCTGCCCCCTGTCACCACTCCTCTTCAATATAGTGCTTGAAACACTTGATATGGCAATAAGGCAAGAAAAGGAAATTAAAGAGTACTAATTGGAAAAGAAGAAGTCAAGCTATCCCTTTTTGGTGATGATATGATTGTTTACATAAGGGATGCTAAAACCTCCACCAGAAAACTTCCAGAGATGATTAAGAGCCTCAGTAAAGTGGCAGGATACAAAATTAACCTAGAAAAAATCAGTAGCCTTTCTTTACACCAACAACAAGCAACTGAAGAAGGAATTCAAGAAGACCTTCCCACTCACAATAGCCTCAAAAACAATAAAATACCTAGGAACAAACCTAAACAAAGACACCAAAGATCTCTACAACACAAAATTTAAACCCTTGAGAAAAGAAACTGAAGAAGACATCAGCAGATGGAAAAACTTCCCATGCTCATGTATTGGGAAAATTAATATAGTAAAAATGTCCGTTCTACCCAAACTCTTGCATAGATTTAATGCAATCCCAATTAAAATCCCCAAGAATTTCTTCACAGGCTTGGAAAAAAGTCCTTCATTTCATTTGGAAAAACAAAAGACCCTGAATAGCCAAAACAACCCTGAGTGAAAAGAACAATACAGGGGGGAATCTCTATACCGGACTTCAAACAATACTACAGGGCTATAGTCATAAAAACAGCTTGGTACTGACAAAAAAACAGACCTGTTGACCAATGGAACAAAACTCAAGATCCAAACTTGAACACATACAATTTCAGCCATCTCATATTTGACAAGGGGACCAAGAAGACACAATGGAGAAAGACAACATTGTCAGCAAGTGGTATTAGCCTAACTGGATCACCACTTGTAGGAGAACGAAATTAAACCCTTACTTCTCACCCTGTACAAAAGTCAACTCCAGATGGATTAAAGAACTCAATGTGAAACCCCAAACTCTGAAGGCGTTAGAAGAAAAAGTTGGCAGTAGGCTACAAGAAATAGGCATAGGAAAAGACTTCCTAAATCAGACAGCAGATGGGCGAGAATTAAGGTCGACAATTGACACAAATGGGACCTCATTAAACTGAAAAGCTCCTGTACATCAAAAGAAACGATCAATGAAGTGAAGTGAAATCCCACAGAGTGGGAGGAAACCTTCACCGCAGATACATCCGACAAGGCTTTGATTTCCAGAATATACAAACTACTCAAAAAATAAAGAAGAAAGAAAACAAATGACCCACTCAATAGATGGAGTGTAGAGCTAAACAGAGACTTCACAAGTGAGGAATTAGAGACGGCTGAGAAACTTCTTTTTTTCTTTTTGGTATTTTTGAGACAGGGTCTCCCACTTAGTATGAGCTGTCCAGTAACTCACTCTGTAGACCAGGCTGGCCTTGAACTCACAGAGATCTGCCTACCTCTACCTCCCGAGTGCTGGGATTAAAGGCGTGTGCCACCATGCCCAGGGAGAGAAACTTCTTAAGAAGTGCTCATCGTCATTGATCATTAAGGAAATGCAAATCAAAACCATTTAAGATATAATCTTACCCTAATAAGACTGGTTAGGATCAAGAAAACAAATGACACCAAATGTTGGATAAGTTGTGGGGAAAGGGGAACACTCATCCACTGCTGGTGGGAATGCAAACTCATACAGGCACTATGGAAAGCAGTGTATAGAAACCAGCTTACATCTCCTGGGTCACAGTTCCCAGGGAGCCCAAGGCAAAAACTCAGGGCAGGAACCTGGAGGCAGGAGCTGAATCACAGGCCATGGAGGAGTACTGTTCACTGGCTTGCCCCCTGGCACATGCCCAGCCTGCCTTCTTATACAGTACACAACAACCTGCCCAGGGTGGCACTACTCATTGTGGCTGGGCCCTCCCACACTGCTTGACCATCAAGACAATACTCCACAGATGTGGCCACAGGCCAATCCAATGGAGCCAATTCCCCAACTGAGGCTCCCTCAACCCAGGTGTGTCAAATTGACACTAAAGCTATCCAGCACACCTGGTATCCCCAGGACATTCCAACCTTCCAGCCCCAGCGTGCTATGGGGGCAGAGCTACCTGTGCTCTACACAGCACAGGGCCAGGGTGTGCCCCGCTGGGCGAGCAGACTTCACCAGTGTTCTGCAGAACACCAACCCGCAAAAGACCAACCTAGGGAACTGGTGGTGCAGAGAGTCTATCTGTGCAGCCAATGTAGAGGCACCAGGGGAAAGACTGAAAAACTCAAGAAGGACCTAGAGGTAGAAAATGACAAACGTTGGAAAGAACTGAAAGGAGAAAATGACAAACTCCAGATGAAAGTGGAAACACTGAAAAGATCCCAGGCTGAAAGGGAAAAAGAAAGTGACCAATGAATCAAGGACCTACAAGATGAGAATGACAGGCTCCAGTAAACAAATCACAAGAGGAAATGAAAAAGAAAAATTGAACATTTATCCAATCAACAGAAAAGGATGGGAAAAAGCTTCAGAAGCAGAATGGAAGAAGCAGAAAAAAGAATATCAGACATGCAGGATGACATGGTCCAACTAGAATGCTCAAGTATAGATTATAAAAAATTTAAAAAAATGAGTGGAACAACCAAGAAATGTGGGACACTGAAAAAAACAAAACTCCACATCATAGGGATAGAGGAAGGAGAAGAATCCCAAGACAACACTATTAACCAGATCTTCAACAGGATAATAGAAGAAAATTTTCCCAAACTAAAAAAGCACAAACCCATACAAATACAAGAAACACATAGAACACCAAACAGACAAGACCAGAAAAGAAATTCCCCATGCCATATAATTGTTAAAACATTAGATTCTCAAAACAAAGACAAAATACTGAAAGTCATAAAAGAAAACCAACAAGTTACATATAAGGGGAAACTCATCAGAATCACAGCGGCCTTCTCAGCTAAAACTATGAAAGCTAGAAGAATGTGGACCAAAGTATTCCCTGTACTAAATGACTTTAGATGCCAACCCAGACTACTATACCCAGCAAAAATGTCAATCATAGTTGAAGGAGAAAGAAGAATCTTTCACACCATGAACAAGATGAAAGAATACATGTCTAAGAAGCCAACACTTCAAAAATCCTCAAAGCAATCCAAAGAAAAGAGGAAAGAAGCAACTATCCCCTAAGCAACTAAAGAGAGAAAGCAACAAAACCATAACAGAGAAAATATAAACCTAGACCAAGAATGCAAACCAAAAATAAGGTAAACATAAGCAACACAAATGTCTCAATAATAACCTTAAATACTAATGGTCTAAACTCCCCAATCAAAAGGCATAAACTGGGAGAATGGATTAGGAAAGTGAACCCTTCTATATGCTGTCTATAAGAAACCCATCTCGCCCTCAAGGACAGACACCACCTTAGAGTGAAAGGATGGAAAAAATTATTCCAAGCAAATGGTACTAAGAAACAAGCTGGAGTGGCTGTTCTAATATCAGACAAAAGAGATCTCAAAGTTAAATTAATCAGAAGAGACAAAGAGGGCCATTACATCCTAATCAAAAGAACAATGAACCCTGAAAACTTCACAATCTTAAATGTCTATGCACCAAACTCTGGTGCACCTAACTTATAAACACAATTCTGCAGGACCTCAAGATACAGATTAATCCTAACACACTAATAGTGGAGTATTTAAACACCCCACTAAGC
Source organism: Rhizomys pruinosus (assembly GCA_009823505.1). Classification (NCBI taxonomy): domain Eukaryota; kingdom Metazoa; phylum Chordata; class Mammalia; order Rodentia; family Spalacidae; genus Rhizomys; species Rhizomys pruinosus. The sequence continues at coordinate 789,080 of VZQC01014245.1, read as the reverse complement.
CCCTTGGATAGATCAACAGGAAAAAATAAATAAACAGGGAGACATCAGTATTGAACAATACATTACACCAAATGGATCTCACAGACATCTACAGAATATTCCACCCAAATACCAGAAAATATACTTTCTACTCAGCACCTAACGGAACATTCTCCAAAATAGACAACATACTGAGGCAGAAAATGAATCTCAATATATACAAAAGGATAGAAATTATTCCATGCATTCTATCAGACTACAGTGCAATAAAGCTCAATATGAACCCCAAAATAAGTCCAACTAGCTACAAGAATACATGGAGACTAAACAACACAATCCTGAACAATGAAAGGGTCAGGGAAGAAATAGTGAAATGAAGTATTCATGGAACTTAATGAAAAAGACAATACAACACGACCAAACCTGTGGGATACTTTAAAGGCAATCTTGAGAGGGAAATTTATAGCCCTAAGTGCCCACATCAAAAAAAGAGAAAGGGAACAAATAAATGACCTGACACTGGAGCTAAAAACACTTGAGAGACAACAACAAATGAACCCTAAACCCAAAAGACAGGAAGAAAAAACAAAAATCAGAGCAGAAATCAAAGAATTAGAAACAAAGAAAACAATACATAAAATCAACGAATCCAAAAGCTGGTTCTTTGAAAAAACAAACAAAATAGACAGACCTCTCGCCCAGTTAACCAAAAAAAAAAAAAAAAAGAGAGAGAGAGCAACTCCAAATCAGTAGTATCAATGGTGAAAGGGGAAACATCACAACAGACAAAGAAAAAATCCAGACAATCATATGGGAATACTTCAAAGATCTATACTCCAATATATTTGAAAACCTAAGAGAAATGGACGAATATCTGAAATCCTGGGAACCAACAAAGCTTAACCAAGAAGAGATTGATAGTTTAAACAGACCCATAATATTAGAGGAAATTGAAGATGTAACTAAAACCTCCCAACTAAAAAAAGCCCTGGTCCAGATGGTTTCATGGCAGAATTCTATAAAACATTTAAAGCGGTCTTACAACCATTGCTACTCAATCTGTTTAGGATACAAACAGAGGGAATTCTCCCAAACTCCTTTATGAAGCCAGCATCACTCTAATACCAAAGCCAGGCAAAGATGCAAGCAAAAAAGAAACTATAGACCCATCTCACTAATGAATATGATGCAAAAATTCTCAACAAAATACTTGCAAATTGCATACAGACCCACATCAAAAAGATCATCCATCATGATCAAGTTGGATTCATACCAGAGATGCAGGGATGGTTCAACATACGTAAATCAATAAATATAAAAAAAAAAACATAAATGGACTGAAAGACAAAAAGCACATGATTATCTCAATTGATGCAGAAAAAGCCTTCGACAAGATCCAGCATGGCTTCATGTTTAAAGTCCTAGAGAGAATAGGACTGAACGGAACATTCCTCAACATGATCAAAGCCATATATAGCAAACCCACTGCCAACATCATCCTAAATGGAGAAAAATAGGAACAGTTTTCCTTACAGGCAGGAACCCAGAAAGGCTGAACCTATGGCCACTCCTTTCCAACATAGTGCTCAAAACACTAGCTAGGGCAATAAGACAAGTGAAGGAAATTAAAGACCTCTACAACAAAAATTTTAAACCTCTGAAGAAGGAGATTGACAATAACATCAAAAGATGGAACGACCTTCCATGCTCATGGATTGGGAAAATTAATATAGTAAAAATGTCCATTTTACCCAAACTGATATACAGATTCAATGCAATCCCAATGAAAATCCCTATGAGCTGTTTCACAGACTTGGAAAAAAATTCGTTAAATTCATATGGAAAAATAAAAGACCCCAAATAGCTAAAGCAACCCTAAGTGAAAAATGCAATATGGGGGTGTTGCCCTACCAGACTTCAAACTATATTACAGGGCCATAATCATAAAGAAAACCTGGTACTGGCACAAAAACAGACCAGTTGACCAATGGAACAAAATTGAAGATCCAAAACTGGAGCTCATACAATTTCAGCCACCTCATATTTGACAAAGGGGCAAAAAACCCTCAATGGAGGAAGGACAGCATCTACAGCAAATGGTTCTGGCAAAACTGGATCACCATCTGTAGAAGAACAAAATTAAACCCTTACCTCTTGCCATGTACGAAAATAAACTCCAAGTGGACCAAAGATCTCAACTTGAAGCCTGAAGCCCTGAAGGTGATAAAAGAAAAAGTTGGCAACAACCTACAAGACTTAGGTGTAGGAGGAGAATTTCTAAATCAGACAGCAGTTGCACGGGAAGTAAGATCAACAGTTGACAAGTGGGACCTCATAAAACTCAAAAGCTTCTGTATAGCGAAAGAAACAATCAAGGATGTGAAGAGGAAACCCACAGAGTGGGGAGAAATCTTTACCAGTGACACTGGTAAAGAAATCTTTACCAGTGACACATCTGACAGAGCATTAATGTCAAGAATATATAAACTACTCAATAAACAAAGAATTAAGAAGATAAATGACCTACTCAAAAGATGGAGTAAGGATCTGAACAGAGTCTTCACCAGTGAGGAATTAAAGATGGTTGAGAAACATCTTAAAAGGTGTTCATCATCATTAATAATTAAGGAAATGCAAATTAATACTACTCTCAGATATCATCTCACTCCACTACGGCTAGCTAAGATCAAAAAAACAAAAGACAACAGACGCTGGAGGGGTTGTGGGGAAAGGGGAACAATCATCCACTGCTGGTGGGAATGTAAACTTGTACAACCACTATGGAAAACAGCATGGAGAACCCTTAAGAGACTCGGAATGAGCTTACCACCTGACCCAATCATACCACTCCTGGGTATATACCCCAAAGACTCATCCTACCACAAAGATATATGCATATCCATGTTTATTGCAGCTCTCTTCACAATAGAAAAGA
>VZQC01014245.1:752542-785798 GCA_009823505.1 Rhizomys pruinosus | reverse complement strand
AAAAAAAAAAAAAAAACTAAAGACAACTAACGGATGCTGGAGGGATTGTGGGGAAATGGGAACACTCATCCACTGCTGGTGGGAATGTAAACTTGTACAACCACTATGGACAGCAATGTGGAGAACCCTTAAAAGACTCAGAAAGAGCTTACCACCTGACCCAGTCATACCACTCCTGGGTATATACCCGAAAGACTCATCCTACCACAAGGATATATGCACATCCATGTATATTGCAGACCTCTTCACAATAGGGAAGAACTGGAAACAACCCATATGGCTCTCAACAGATGAGTGGAAGACAAAAATGTGCTACGTCTACACAATGGAGTACTATTCAGCGGTAAAGAAGGATGGCATTATGAAATTTGCAGGTAAATGGATGGAGCTCGAAGCCATTATGCTGAGTGAGGTGACACAGTCCCAGAAAGACAAACGAAAATGGTTTCCCTCATTTGTGGATGCTAACACCAAATCCCCCAGATGAAAGGCAAGCTGAATGACAGTATGGTTATATCTTTGTTTATCTGAAAGCAACTATGTTGTTATAATGTGAATCTCTCAATGGACTCTAGAATCCACCCACCAATTATGTTCAGACTCTGTAATTACTGTATATGGGTGGAGAGTATGTATCCATATTTTAGAGTAATAAGAAATTAGTGGAGGAAAATATGAATTCTTAAGCATAAAAAATGACTGAGAGAAAGATGCAGGACAGTTGCGGCAGAATGCATGATCTGGGGTAGGATGGGGTGGGGAGGGGGGAAGGGATAGGGGAATATGCCTGAACAGAAATGAAAAATGATGTATGAAATACATAAAACATCAATAAAGAAATAAAAAATGGCTGGAGATAGAAGATATCATGCTGAGTGAAGTAACAATCTCAGAAAAACTAGCAATGAATGGTATCCCTCATCTGTGGATGCTAATGCCAATTAAATAATTGTATGGCAAACAGCAACATCAAAGTGATCTGAAAACAACTGTGCTCTTATATTATGTATCCCTTAAAAAAAATAAAAAAAATAATTCTTCAAAGTGAACAGTACTTTATGCATACACTCATAAATAAGGCCCTAATAAATAAATTTGGCGATGGCATTTTATAAATTTTGTACTTGAGCAGAGGCACATGTATTGCTATACACATACACAAATTTATCAACACATTCCTTCAAGAGATTTTTATCCTAGTGTTTGTACTGAGTGGTCACATGCATTGTTAAAAAATACCCTTTAGAAATATTACTTAAAACATGGAGCTCTAATTAATTGCACTGCCAAGGCTGAGATGACTGATACAGTTCCCTTATCATGCTGGCATTGATGTCTTTCCCCTTTGGTTCTAAAACTATGACCTTATTGAAATATTTTAACAAGTGATGGAAAACAGAATTTTATATACAATAATTAAAGAACCGACAATACCAAAGGTATTCAGGCTGTTTCACTGAAGGGAAGAGATTGCAGGGGAAGCCATGTGCCACTGTCCAACTGCCAGAGTATGAATGAAACCAGGGACTTTTACAAATGTTCTCTGGTCAGAAGGATGGTGGCACAGCTGTCATAAGCCTGGTTAAGTAGGAGGAGAAAAGAAAAAAAATTCTGTTAGTGAACCCCTAAAGGTAAAATATAAGGCTTTCAGAGATCTGGAAACAAGAAAAAAAAACTGGAAGGGAATTTTTTAAATTATAATACCTTTGAAGAAAATAATTTGGACAGATAAGAAACAAAACCTTCAGCTAAGCAGTGTAGAAACCTAGGAACCTGGATTCAAATCAGGCCTTTGAAAAAATTTAAGAGGCATGCCAAAAGTAAATTTAATTTAATTTTTTTGTGCAATAAAAAATGAAAGAAGTTTGAAGTGGCCACTTTGTTTTGACAGAAAACACACAGGAGTATATGGAAACATGACAATTACAAAGACACATTAGAGACCAGGTATGACACACAGACAGACAGTTTGAATAGACACATGACTTAATTGTATCTGTTAACTCTGGACAATGGGAAATTCCCTGCTTTTCTATAGAATGTTATAAGTAAGTGTTGGTAACTAGAATAACCTGATGTGAAGCCACAGAAATTTCTCAGTCCCCTGAACTGCTGCACATGTAACTCTAAAGCTGTCCATGGTTGTGCAGGGCTGTGGAACCATTAATTGCAATTGTCACATTTACACAGAACCATTTAGACTTTAAGACATCTACTTACGTGGGAACAGCCTGTGTGCCCATACTGTGCTTTGCAGCACAGGCTGTGTGTGTGTGTGTGTGTGTGTGTGTGTGTGTGTGTGTGTGTGTGTTTGTGTGTGTGTGTGTGTGTGTGTGCAAGGTGGCAGACGGGGAAGGCAGGCAGGCAGATCTCGTGGCTTGTGTATATTACCTGCTAATTCAATGAGAACAAATTCATGGTTAGTTGAAAAAAATTTAAAAAGTCCTCTTCTGTGGGAGACAAAGAGTGCCTGAAGTGACAAGCTGAAGAGAAATGACGCTTGGACTATAGCCATAGCGTTTGGTCTGTGGCCAAAAGGCGCTGGCTGAAGAACACAGTGTGCATGTTTCAGTAATTTTCAAGATGATATATGAATACAGTTTCTTATTCGTCATGTTCTGTCCATGATACTTTGTTAAGCTCATGGGTGGGATGTGTTGCATGGGGAATTGTATCTATGAACACAAAGCTTCTTACATAAGGAATTTTATCTATAGACGCGAAGCTGCTGATTGGTTCATTATTGGTATAAATATTCTTGATCTCTATTAGTAATCACATGCAATTACTAATGCTACTAACAGCAGTAGTTGTTAGTAGCATTAGTAATTGTATGCAATTGTTAGTAGCATTAGTTAAGATGTAAATAGTATCATTAAAAGAAACTACAAGGAACAAGTTAAATGAGTGATAATTCCTGGTCTGCCTCTGATGATTCGTGCTGCTGGACGGCACAACTGGTGGCCCACAAGGAAGAAATGCGGGAACCTTGCTGCAGCACAATAAATCATTGTCACGGGGGAGCAACTGAAAAACCCTGCAGGTAAAAAAGCTTTGGACCCAGAGTGTTAAGGGAGCAGAGATGTAAGATATAAAAAATAAGAACTAGAAGTGTAAAATAAAGAAAAACGAAAATAGAAAAAGGGAGCCAGAAAATAAATGAAATGGGTGCAGAAATATCAAGAAACCAAATGACTAGAGTCATAAAAGACTTGCTAAAGTCCAATAGGACTGCTATAAAAGATAGTACAGCAAAAATTTATGTAGAAACCATGTTAAAGATGAGTCCATGGTTTCTGGAAGAAGGTTTTTTAAATGTTCCTCATTGGGAACAACATAAAAAAGACTTAGAAAGACAAGAAAATTTAGAGCCACTTCCTAAAGGAGCATTTCCAATGTGGCAGTTAATTAGAGAATGCCTTGGCTCCTCTAAGCCTATGGTTAAGGCTCAAATCTCCCATGGGAAGGAAACACTGGAGGAAATAAGAGAGCAGGAATCCCAAAGAAATGGAGAGAACTCAGAGGGGGAAGAATTAAGTGGAGATGACTTAGAACAAGATTTGGAAAAGGATCCACTTCCAATGAAGCCTTCGCCTCCACACCCCCCATGGGAAAAGATAAAATGAGACAGAGGGAGGTCATGGAGAAAGGTTGAACAAGACAAAGGGAGGCCATTACCTTCCCTCTGGAATATTGATGAGGTCACCACCTGTATAAAGAGGCTATTTAAAGTTAGCAGTGACTCTGAAAGGGAATGGGAATGGCCTGTCATAGAGGACCAAAATCAACAACGATATCACCAGCCACAAGATTTTAAATCAATTAAAAAATTAAAAGAAGCTGTGGCAACTTACTGTCCTCAGGCACCTTTCACTGTTAGTATGCTGGAAACTCTAGCTAGTATGAATTTATGCCCTGGAGAGTGGAAAAGACTATGTAGAGTGGTCCTCTCATAGGGCAGAGGCAGTGTTTGTGTTTTTCCTCAGGACAAAGAGGTGCCACACTGGATTCCGGAATGGCTGATTAGACAGACAAGCCATCCAATAGACAATCAAAATGATGCCAGCGATGACAGCAATGCGGATCCCAGCTACTAACCCATCGAAAAAGGCTGTAAAACACTTTGCTATTGAAAATTTGTTTTTAGCCATGTGTGTATTACTTTCTGCTATTTCTTTTGGCCAAGCAGTAAATGTAAATCATTGGGCTTATATTCCTAATCCTCCTGTGTTAGAACTTATGTATTGGGGAGATTTGGATTTACAAGTTTTTACTACTCCAAAGATTCTCAAACCACCATGGAATGATTTTACTTCTTTAAATATCAATGATGGCGTTTATACATCTCCTAACCATTAGAGGATGTAAGCTTGTGGCATCAGCTGTGGGTTATTCCTCCAAGGAGAGAGCTAATAGCCAATTAGATTTGGGATATACAGACATATGGCTGCCACTGCTGCACAGTATTTCCAGGCAGATGAGGTGTAGCTGGTGCTGACATAGAAGACTTACAGTACTCTAATGGTTAGGAGATGTTTATAAAGCACAGTAAGACCTGCCATACTTAACAGAAGAAAATGTAAATTCATGAATTAACATACCATCCAAACATCTGTGTCTGAACCAAAGTAACCTACCATAAAAAATAGTACTGTTTAAATAACTATATATCCAATTGTGGTGTGATTCATTAGTAGGGATCAGCAAAGCTATATTATATTATAACTGTGTTAGATATACCTACAAGTATCTAATTGCTTGTTCTTCATTAGTAGTATCGAAATGTTATGCCTGGGCAAGCTGTCACCCCATGAAATAAAACAGCCAGAATTGACTAGAAACGAAGACATCAGCTCCAGAGAAAAGTAGACTGTTTATAGAAATATATCATCCACCTGTGCCCTTTGCTAAGCCTAGGGAACAATCTGTCGGGAAGAGGGGCGTAGTAGAATGTAAGGGCTGAGATTGGGGTTAATGGTGAACATACAACATGTGAACCTGGAACACGTACATTTGATCAAATTGATTGAAGACACAAGCCCCCCCTGCTGGATGTTGGGACTCATGAGCTGTGTGGGTTGGGGCACGACTGCTCCAAATTGGTTTTTACATGAAGATGCTTGTACTCACAAATTATCACTTCTTGTGTTAATGAAAAAACTGAAAACAAAACAAAACAAAAAAAGCAGAGAAAGAGTTGCAGAAAACTTACGGCAGAATGCATGATCTGGGAAATGGGTAGGGTGGGGTGGAGGGGAAGGCAGATGGGATAATATGCCTGAACTGAATTGGAAAATGGGGTATGAAATACACAAAGCGGACTCAAGGGTAAAAAAAAAAAAAAAAAAAAAAAAAAAAAAAAAATAAAGCAGAAGAGAAGTAGGAGCAAGGTTCAACCTGACAGTCTGGTTTCCAGATAGAAAGGCAAGAGGTAAAGCAGTTAAGTTGTGGCCAAGGAAGAACTGTCTCTTTGGAGTCTCAAATGTCTTCATTTTCCTAGACTAGAATGCAGCAAGACTTGTCTTATATGTTGCATGTGTGTAACTGTGTGTGCGTGTGTGCATCGTGCCTGTGTGTTTATGCATGTGCATGTATTAATGTGTGTGAGTGCATGTTGTGGGCATTTAGTATCTATATGAATCTTCTTTCCGCTCTGGGGTCTCTTTTATATAATTGACATATTAGTAATATGGATAACCATGTCAAAATCCTTTGTTATCTGTAAATCCTGAAGCTTTGTTATGCAACTTGTTTTGCTAGTTTGTTTCATATCATGCAGCCCTTTGAGAATAATCCTCAAAGAACAAATAGTGAACATGGGTAGACTTGTTAAAATGATTATCTATGAGTGCTAATTAGGAGGTCTGTCATCCTCAGAGTTGGAAAGTCACCTCAAAATATTAGCTTGTGGTTTCTTGATTTAAGTAGCTCTCTGTAGGGATATGGGAACTTTTGTTTCCATTTGGATGTTATGAGGGCAACAAAACAGAACATGGAACGGTTTATACAGGATGCTGTTTACCATGATCCTTTCTAGGGAAGTATCTTCCTCTGAAGGCACAATTATCCAGACATTGTTTTCATTTAGTCATTCAAATATTGTTATTTATTATATGTTAGTTTTCATTGAATTATCAATATTTAAGTGAAAAATTCTAACTCTTGTGTACTTGATGTGTTTTGTGAATTATAATAAAAATATTTCCCTGGGGCTAAAAAAATATTAATGATGGCACTAAATATAAAATTTTTTACTCATTCCATGGAAAAGATTCAGATTTGTTTAGGCTCTGGTGAATTTTGCTTGCCTTTGGCTTACCAACACTGGTTATTGCCAGGAGTAAATATATGTAGCACGCAGAAAGCCGGGGAACCACGACTTACAGAGAACTATTTCTGCATGCGTTGCCTAATGTGACTGGATAGCTTGTAGTTGTGCATACTCTTGACACAACCTGGGTGGGAAGGGAGCCTCAATTGGGGATTGGCTCCATTGGAATGGCCTGTGGCCCCAGATCTGAGTATTGTCTTTGATGGTCGAGCAGTGTGGGAGCCCAGCCCACAATGAGAGTAAGTGGCCAACCTCTGGGCAAGGTGGTTGTGTACACGTATATAGAGGCAGACTGGGTTCTGTTGGCCAGGTGAGCAAGCCAGTGGAGAGCAAGCCAGTGAACAGCCTGACTCCTCAATGGCCTGTGCTTTCAGCTCTGCCTCCAGGTTCCTGCCCTGAGTTCCTGCTTTGGCTCCTAAGTGATGAAATGTGAACCGAGGGCGGAGATGTAAGCTGAATAACCCTTTCTCCCCAAGTTTGTTTCAGCAGGATTTGTCACAGCAATGGAACACAACTAGAACAGAATGGTACCAGAAGAGTGGGGTATTGCTGTGACAGACCTGACCTTGTGTTTTGGGGAAGGATTGTGGAGGTGTTTGGAACTTTGGATTGGGAATATCATTGAATGCCTAAAGATTGTTGCTGTGGAGCTTGAAGCAGTTTTGCTGAAAGATTTGTAGAGGGTGGAGGCCTGGCTTGTGAAGTTTCTAGTTTCAAAGGGGAGCAAAGATCATAAGGACTGGGTAATCTGTGGGTTCTGGTCCACTGGGGCTGAGAATCAGCTGTAAGTAACAAAAGAGATCAGAACTTGAAGTGAAATTTTTGTTGTACTGGAACAATTGATAACGCTTAGCTGGGGTGGAAAAATAAACTGTAAGTAACAAGACACCAGCGCAATCCACTGGTGGTGAAATTTTCTGGGAAGAAATTCTTCAGGTCAGCACACAGAGTTGTGGTCCAGTGGAGGCCTGAACCTCCATCTCAAACCGGAAGTAGGACTTGGTAACATGTGTAATGCTGTCTCGCTATATTGGTCTCTGGTGCTTGGAAGAATTTGTAGCTGGGGCACAGGAGGAGGTAGTCAAGCCGAGGGCTTGGCACTGTGTGAGAGGTCAGGATAAGACCATTGTGGAAGTGCACCTCGGTTTCTGCAGTTGAAAGTACCCCAAAACTTGCAGGGATCATGGAGATGGAAGCTGAGGCCTTCGCACAGGAGAGGTCAGAAAGAAGGCTCATTAGATGAAGGGCTGCCTCAATTTCAGTCGCGATCCCCAATCATTTTGTTGGAGATGCAGCGATTCATGGGACTGACCCGACCGAAGAGCAGCATCAGGTGTGGATGGAGTCGGCCTGGGCCTTAGAGATGAGCCGTGTGTGCCAGGGACGGCCGAGTCAGAGAAGGGGAGCTGACAAAACCCTTTGGAGCCCAGAAAGATCGTGAGTGAGTCCCAGGTGATCATGAGCTTGAGCTACTTGCTGGATTAGGTTTTGTTTGAGAGTGACTGATTCTTCCCTTTGAAATAAGACAGTACTTGTTTGGATTTTACAGCAGCCCACAGTTAAGAGACTTTTAATACTGTGGAACTTTTAGGGTTTGGGACATTTTAAGGACTGTGGGGCTTTTAAGGTTGTACTGTCTTAGGTTGTGATTAATGTTAACATCATACTTTGGGGATAAGAACTGGAAAGGTGGTGGTTTAATAGTGATGTGTTTTGTGTGTCAAGTTGACAAGGGGTCAATTGTGCTGGATAGCTTTAGTGTCAACTTGACACACCTGGGTTGAGGGAGCCTCAATTGGGGAATTGGCTCCATTGGATTGGCCTGTGGCCACATCTGTGGAGTATTGTCTTGATGGTCGAGCAGTGTGGGAGGGCCCAGCCCACAATGAGTAGTGCCACCCTGGGCAGGTGGTTGTGTACAGTATAAGAAGGCAGACTGGGCCTGAGCCAGGAGAGCAAGCCAGTGGAGAGAAAGCCAGTGAACAACCTTCCTCCATGGCCTGTGCTTCAGCTCCTGCCTCCAGGTTCCTGCCCTGAGTTCCTGCTTTGGGCTCCCTAAGTGATGAACTGTGACCCGGGAGATGTAAGCTGAATAAACCCTTTCCTCCCCAAGTTGATGTCAGTCAGAGTGTTTTGTCACAGCAATGGAAGACAAACTAGGACAGTCTATAAATCAGACATGGGATAATGTTATTAAAGAAATGAAATTGACATTGCCAAATTGCCCTGATTTTACTTATATTGGATTAAAATATAAACCATTTATATGATCTGAATGCGTAGGTAAATTTAATTAATTCAAAAACCAATGGGTCAATTGGGGGCTGTGGTGGTTTGAATGAGTGTCCTCAATAGGCTTTAAGTATTCAGACATTTGTCTCCAGTTGGTGGCACTGTTCTTGGAGGTCTTAGAAGGTGGGGCCAGGCCACGCTAGAGGAAGTACATTATTGGGGGCAGGCTTAGTGAGTTTAACAAACCTCGTGGTCTCCAGTTGCTCTCTTGGCTTCCTGTGCTCATTGTGAGATGTGACCCTTGGCTTGCTGCTCCAGCTCTAGCCACCATGCCTCCCACCACAATGGACTCTAATTCCTTAGAACCATCAATCGTAAGCTCAAATAAACTCTTCCTTTTATAAGTTCCTTTGGTCATGGTGTTTTATCACAGCAACAGAAAAGTGACTAATACAGGGACCATATGGGCTTTTTGTTAAAACTTGTTCAGAATGGAATGCTATTACTTGTGATTTGCTTAAGACAGTCAGAATGACTGAGGACCTGAAACAGGAAGACTCCATCTATGATAGGCAATGATTAATGGCTTGCAGTGATGGCAGTATTACAGACAATTGATTGACCATTTTGACATCTCTTGCTGTGGTGCAGACTCATTTGTGGAAATTGGCTGCAGCTATCAAGCCAATACACATGTTTAATGGAAGTTTTGCTGGGACTTCAGTGTCAGCTGCTATCTATCCGTTTAAAAAATTTAGTAGCACTAATATTTCTGCTTGTGTACCTTTGACTTATGTAATTCTTATAGGAACTTTCAGTTTTTCATCTAATAGTTCCTGTATTGAATGTAGACTATTTTCCTGTATTAATACTTCTGTTAGTTTAAATGGTAATGAATCTTTAATGATTTTACAACAAAAAACTCACATTTGGATGCCTATAAATCTTGGTAGGCTTTGGGTCCATGATCCCTTAGATCCTGTAATTTTGGATTTTTTTTTTAATTTTAAAGTGTGTTAAGCATATGATAGGAATTTTTGTTGCTGTAATTTTGAGTCTTATCGCAATTACTACAACTGCTGCTGTATCTGGTATTGTTTTACATGCTACTATTCAAACTAAGCATTTTGTAGAACAATGGCATCAAGATTCTTATACTATGTGTTCCCATCAGGTTGAAATTGACTCCCGTTTACAAACTGAAATAGATGTGTTAAAACAAATGGTAGGATGGTTAGGAAAGAAAATGTTGTCTTTGCAGGAACAATTGCATCTTAGATGTGATTTGAACTCAACTACTTTCTGTATTACTGAATTACAATACAATGAAACTGTTATAGAATGGAAGAATTTTCAAGCTTATTTACATGGTAATGCATCAATGAAAGCAAAAATTATAAAACTTAAAAGAGAGGGGCTGCCCGGAAGTCACTTGGGCAAGTACCTCTGGAGGTGGGCTTTTTCCGGGGCTGCAGCTAGGGGGTCGTGTCTCTGAGGCCTTTTGGGCAGGAACCAGGCACCGGGCAGGAGGGTTGGCAGATTTGGGCCAGGGACAGTGGCTCTGCACATTTGGGTGGGCTGCCCAGAAGTCACTTGGGCAAGTACCTTTGGAGGTGGGCTCTTTCCGGGGCTGCAGCTAGAGGGTCATGTCTCTGAGACATTTTGGGTGGGACCTGGGTGCCGGGCCAGAGCGTCGGCAGATTTGGGCCAGGGCCAGTGGCTCTGCACCTTTGGGCGGGCTGCCAGGAAATCACTTGGGCAAGTACATCTGGAGGTGGGCTCTTTCCGGGGCTGCAGCTAGGGGGTCATATCTCTGAGGCCTTTTGGGTGGGACCTGGGTGCCGGGCCATAGGGTTGGCAGATTTGGGCCAGGGCCAGTGGCTCTGCACCTTTGGGCTGGATGCTGGGCTAGATCAGGCATATAACCCCCCCCAAGATCGGTGAGAATCCAAGTGGACTTTTTTTTTGGAGAACCTTCAGAACAAGAAGAGAAGAGTGCTTTCGCTTCCAATATCCAATATATAAATAAAATTGAAAAGTAGACAAGTCAATAGTCCATAAACAAGGAGGAGGAAAGGAAAAAAATAAAGCATCTGAAGGAAGAAAGCAAAACCATCCACTATTTGTGATCTGAACCACAAAAGGAAAGCCCACATGCCAGGGATATGATGAAGGGACAACATGGGAAAGGCACAGGATAATCCTGCACCAAGCTCTACCAAACACGTAGGAGATAGCTACAATGGGAACCCCTTGGATGAGACACAAGGAACAGATCTTAGAGGAATAATTGCAGACCTATGGAGAGAAATTAAAGAACATAAAGAGGAATTCAGAGAACAAAAGAGAGAGAATGAAAAACTCAAAAAGGACCTAGAGGGATACAATGACAAACATCAGAAAGAACTAAAGGAACAGATTGACAAACTCTGGAAAAAACTAGAGGGAGAAAAAAATAAAGAATATAGAGAACTAAAGAGAGAGAATGAAAAACTCAAAAAGGACCTAGAGGGATACAATGACAAACATCAGAAAGAACTAAAGGAACAGATTGACAAACTCCGGAAAGAACTAGAGGGAGAAAAAAATAAAGAATATAGAGAACTAAAGAGAGAGAATGAAAAACTCAAAAAGGACCTAGAGGGATACAATGACAAACTTCAGAAAGAACTAAAGGAACAGACCAACAAACTCCAGAAAGAACTAGAGGGAGAAAAAAACAAACTCCGAAAGGAAGTAGAAACACTGAAAAAGGAAGCCAACCAACGAAGTAAGGAGCACCAAGAAGAGATTGAGAAGCACCAAGAAGAGATTGAGGAGCTCAAAAAGGAAATGGAAGTACTAAAAAAAACACAGGATGAAATGAAAAAGGAATTAGAACACACATTCAATCAAGAAGAAAGGAAAGGAAAAAGCCTCAGAAGTAGAATGGAGGAAGCAGAACAAAGAATATCAGATCTGGAAGATAACACAGAGCAATTAAAAAGCTCAAATAAAGACTATGAAAAATTTAAAAATACACAAACGTGGAACAACCAGGAAATATGGGACACTATGAAAAGGTCAAACGTCCGTATCATAGGAATAGAGGAAGGAGAAGAATCTCAAGAGAATAGTATTGATCAGATCTTCAACAGAATAATAGATGAAAACTTCCCCAAACTAAAAATAGACAAACCCATACAAATACAAGAAGCACATAGGACCCCAAACAGACAAGATCAGAAAAGAAACACCCCACGCCATATTATAGTTAAAATGCTAGATGCCCAAAATAAAGACAAAATTCTGAGGGCTACAAAAGAAAAACAAGTCACATACAAAGGGAAACCCATCAGAATTACAACTGACTTCTCGCCTCAAACCATGAAAGCAAGAAGAACATGGAGCAAAGCATTCCCAGTGTTAAGGGACTACTGATGCCAACCTAGAATACTTTACCCAGCAAAAATGTCGACTATACTTGAAGGAGACATAAAAATGTATTAATGGAATCTCAATTGCCTTTTTATAATAAGCCAATAGAAAAACTCAAAAAACAAAATTGTGAAAGGAACAGAACATGACATTAAATAAATTGTAAAAGAATTAGAACTTGGAATTGGTTGTTATAAGCTCTGATATAAATTCAAGCTTCCCGCCATGGCTACAGGGCATGTGCAGACACAGTTTGCTGCTCCCATTCCTATTTGAATGCAAGGTGGAAAAAAGCCTCCTGGCAGAAGTGGGGCACAGTGGGGCAGGAAAGGGAGAAGCTGCATTGCAGGAAAAGCCTCATGGCAGGGGGCGGTGGGTGGAGCCACAGTAAAAGAAAGAAAAAGAAAGAAAGAAAGAAAGAAAGAAAGAAAGAAAGAAAGAAAGAAAGAGAGAGAGAGAAAGAGAGAGAGAGAAAGAAAGAAAGAAAGAAAGAAAGAAAGAAAGAAAGAAAGAAAGAAAGAAAGAAAGAAAGAAAGAAAGAAAGAAAGAAAAAAAGAAAGAAAGAAAGAACCTGGATTTAAGGTTCCAAGGGTGTAGGGAGGTCGGGAGAGTGGAAGAGATGGATCAGAGCATGTGGGGTGGTGGAGGGAAGCATAGAGGTGCAAGCAGGAAATCTCAACCTTAGAAGTACTTTTGAGTAAAATCAGAAGTATGGGACTTACACATGCCTGTAAGCCAGTGTCCCTGTGGGTACAGGGGAGGTCAATTATGGTACAGAAGGGACTTACAGTCCTGTGATCCCAGCGTCCTGGGGGCACAGGGGAGGTCACCTATGGCGTGGCAGACACAGGAACCTGGTCTGAGGCAGTCTGCAAACCTCAGTGGGTTCGAAATTGTGTTGGTGGGAGTTAGGACCCTAGCTGCAGTTTCAGCATCCTGGGACTGCAGAAAGTGATCAAAGCACGGCAAACTGGGAACCCAGTTTTGTCAAAACAGTGTTAGCTAAGGCTGAGTAGAGAAGTGGAGAGAGAATAGAGAAAGCATGAGAGGCTGAAGTGGGGACAGAGAGAGGGAGGGAGGGAAGGAGGGAAGGAGGGAGGGAGGGATTGATGGAGGGAGGGAGGGAAGAAGAATGAGGGAGAGCAGAGAGTGTTACCTCATTGTGAAATGTGGAAGCTGGTTTTCTGGTGAAATACACTGCTGCCAAGTCCCAGGGTTTAAAAAAAAAAAAGTCTGGCTACCCTGAGGGTAGGTGGTATGTGAGAAGGCGATCTGAGTCCATGATACCAGAATGTTAGGTTATAAAAACTGTGCACACCCTCAGCCCCCAGATAGGCACAAGTGACTTAAGCCACTCCGGGAACATGATTTACTTCCATGTGGAACTGCCAGAGCAGGCCACCTGCAGGCAAGTGGTGGAACAGGAGCCAGAACAGCGGCAGGGGCAGGGGCATGGGCAAGATGGCAACTAAAGCCCACTCATTTATACCCATGGACTGGGACCTCAGTTACAGGGGAAGTGGTCAGAAGGTTGGCAGCCTCTGGAGGAAGTGGGCATCTGTGTGACCCTTGGAATTCTGGGAAGACCAGATCTAACACTAAAAAGATAATTTTGCTCAAAAAGTTAGATTCTATCTTTCTGAACGAGCTGCATGCAGGCCAGAAGACAGTTTTGGATGGGCTTGGTAATCCTTATCAGTTTATTTCCTGTCTTCTGGTATGTGGTACAACTCCTATCTTTCTGAGAGAACTGTAAATCAGGATAGGGGGTCTAAGAAAGACAGAGATTGTTCCTATTTGTAGTAATTGTAGTGAAGAGTTTACATTTAAGTTAAGCCTGAAATTGTTTAAATCTATCTTGTGGGCTATGCCTCTTAACCTATGGTGTTAAGTCCCTCCTCCAGACAGTATTATACAAAGCTGCTTAAATTTTTGCCCAAGCCTTATCCAAAATATTATACAGTAATTAAAAGTATTAGACTATCTGAAAATAACTAAGGTCTTATATTGTTAAAAAAAAAAGCATTAGACTGGTGTAACTTAGCCTTTCTGGATGGGTAATGACCATACTTGATTCCCATACCAATTTGGCTAATGGACTTAAGGAACAACTTTGTTTCTTGTCCTCTGAGGTCAACTAAGTCCCAGGGGACTATTTCTGAAGGCATATCCTGAAATGTCCTGCAACTGTGAGTCACCATTTTTCCCAGGCAAGGAGGTCTTACACAACCACTAACAGGACTATAGCCAGTGTCCAGTCTATAAAGAGGAAAGTCTCTTCATGCTTCAAAAGGGAAGCCTGTTAACTGCACTACCTGACATTGTCCTCCAGTGGATGGAACTTGTAAAAGCTGAGAGGAGCCAGAGGCCTCTCCCCCCAAATCCAAGTGGCTCCTGAGGACCAGATCCTCAGATGACCTTGAGAAAATTAAACTTGGTTAATCTGCGCTAACTGTATGGACTTAAACCCCCAAAAAGCAAAGTATAACGAAAAGATAAGTAGTCATTATATTTCTTTTAAAGTCTGAGAGAGGGGCTGGAGAGATGGCCTAGTGTTTAAGAGCACCGACCGCTCTTGCAGAGCACCCGGTTCGATCCCCAGCACCCACATGGCGGCCGAGAACCGTCTGAAACTCCAATTCCAGGAGAACTCCAGTACCAGGGGAATCCGACACCCTCTTCTGACCTCTGAGTCATTGCACAACACGGGTGCACAAACCTGCATGCAGACAGTACATTGATACACATACAGAAATAAATAAAAAACTAAAAAAAAAAAAGTCTGAGAGATTGTGCCTCCAAACACTAGATTTTTTTTAAATTTTTATTTATTATTTTTGTATGTGTATGAATGTACTCTCTGCATGTAGGTTTGTGCATCCGTGTTGTGCAATGCCGCGGAGGTCACAGAAGCGGTTCTCGGATTCCCCTGGAACTGGAGTTCTCCTGGAATTGGAGTTACAGACAGTTCTTAGCCGCCATGTGGGTGCTGGGGATTGAACCTGGGTCCTCTGCAAGAGCAGTCAGTTCTCTTAACCGCTAGGCTATCTCTCCAGCCCCAAACACTAGATTTTAAGTCATTGAAATTCATATGAGATCTGTTGTTATCAAATAATAAAATTTTGTCTTTCCGTTCATGCAGGTACCTAAGAGGAAACTCACACTGTGTGTGACTGTCAAAATGCCTGGAAAGCAGATCCTGAGTCCAGACATTATGGCCAAATGAACAAAAGGAGAAGCCCAATAATTAATGCTTTGAAACCCCACATTGAGAAATTCAGATGGACTTTTAAGTTGGACATTTAATTCCTCCTGGTCATCTCCTAGTTACCTGCCTAGAAAATGTACATAACCAATCTCACCTTCACTTCTCCTTCACAAGCAATAGTCAAGGACTTTTTTTCTCTCCATTGTTATACTTTTGGGGGTCTTTTAGTTAGATCCACTAAGTAGGGTGTAGCCCAGTCACCACCTCCTACACCCCTTTTCAGCATGTAAGAATTCAGAGCTGTCAGCCCTCCGATTACCTCTTGACAATTGGGGTAAACTCCTCAGAGGATAATGTGATAAAAATAAGAGCTAAAAATTGGCTAGGCAGTTTAGGGTCAAGAACCTCCCAAAGAGCCAGTTTCTTTCTCAGCTGAGAGCTGAAGACTTCCTGGATTTACCAGTAAACTTAATCTTCTCATTTCTCTGACTTGAGGCCCATTTATCCTTAACTCACTTGTCAGTAAATTCCACTACAATCATGGTGCTAAGGACCCAATACAACCCCCTCCCTAGCTGAATCTTGGAAACACCAACTGTGGTTGACACTTATGAACTTCCTTCACGGATTTGAAAACCCCACAAGGAGAAGGGAAAATGAGACAGAGGATTATTGAGATAGAGGATTATAAAAACTCAGGGATAGTGTTCTCAGATACCTTTAAGCTTTTTGTCCTTAGTCATTCTAGGAATGATTGGTTTGCTTGCTTTGCACGTTTACCCTAGATTGTTAACTTTAACTGTGGTGTTAAACTCTGATTAGCTGCTATACTTATAAATTACCCTGTAACCTGCACCCGTGGCCACACTCCACCCGAGTTGAGTGTCTGCCTGGCATTGTATTTAAATTAATCCATCCTTTGAAACTCAACGTGGTTAAGTGAGTGGTCTCTCCACTGCAACTTTACAACAGAATCATAATAATCTGTTTTCCAGCAACTTGATCCATTATGAAAAGGAAACAACTGAAGCTCTTCCTCTGGACAGCATAGTCATACAGACCCACCCTGGGCAAGTTGGGAACACCAAATTTAACAACAGTAGCTTACTAGCAATTCAAGTTAAGAAATTTCCAAAGTTACATCCTAGTAAATATGGATCAGAGTATTGGCTTCATAACAATGGCCTTTTCCTGAATACAACTTACACAGTTCCAAGTTATCATAGTGTTTTTATTCAAAATTAAGTGTCCACTTTCTGATAACATTTAAAGGGAGAAAAGTCCTTTTATTGTGGCTTGATATTCCCTTTTCACAAAGGACAGCACAGCAGGCAATGTTAGATAGACTTGGGGGATAAGTGCATTTCAGCTTCAGAGCAGTGACTTTGAAACCAGCTTGTTGTCACTGTACTGGACACCACATCTCTCTCTTCTCTATATGTCCCAATATACTACCATTAGTCTTCTGCTTTTCTTCTTCTCATGAACACTTAGGAATATCATACATTATGTTTTGAGCCAATTGGACCCATTTGTACACACAGTGGACTGTATGAGCTCTCTCATGTATATGAGACCCAAATGTCTCCACATGACTTTCAGGACTTATGTCTTCTGACATATATGTTAAGGCCTGTGAAGTCAAGTATGTGTGCACAAATGTCCTTCTGTGAGAATCCATAAAAAAGGATGTTTTATGTATCCACATCACATCCTTAAAAATCCAGGTCCCTGTACCCCAGTAGTTACACGTTGTCAATAATTGTTCAGCTAAAATTGGGATTTCGGACATATTCCTCATGTCTGTATTTGGCTTTGTCATCCTTAGTATTCCCTGGGTCTTTTACAGCTGTCAATATTGCAGTAAATTCATAAAAACAGCTTCTGGCTCCCAGGAAATTCCCTTTTCCTTCTGCTCCTCCACTCCATGAGGAAGATACTAGAGTGAGAACTGCTATTCAAGCTGTGTCTGGCTAATGCTAAGGCTTTTCTCCAGGCAGCTTCCATCCAGGGCCCCTTGAAGCTCTGGAAGCTCTAGGAGATTTCTAAATTCCTCCCTCATTGCTCATCCTCCAGAGAGTTCCTCCTCTGCCCTTCAGACCTAAACCCCACACACTTTAGCCCATTCTGACCTATTAACATGATCTTTCCTGTTACATTAGTGTAGTCTACCTCCCTGCTCTGGATTTCCAAAGTAAAAGATGCATATCTAAATTTTATGAGCTCGAAGAATAAAGCTTTGAGATTGAAACCATAGTCATGTTCTGATTTTGGATTTCCTCACTCTGGATGATTGTACACAGATCCATCCATCTTCTGAGAATTTAAAAATTTCCTTCTTTTAAGAGAAGAGTAATATTTTATTCTGTATGTGTTATGAAAAAGGCAGCAATCCACACAAATGGAAAAAAGTATTTCTGTCCTATTTACCACGGAATCTGTTAGGAATTTTCCCAAATTGTTATGGCTGAAGAAAAGGGTAAATCAACTTCCAGCTCTTTTAAGATTCAGCACATTGATTTCCAAATCTCCCAGCAGTGGATGAGGGTTTTGCTTTCCCCAAATCTTCACCTGAATTTATCATTGCTTTTTAGACTTTAACATTATGAATAGATTATGATGACATCACAAGGTCATTTTAATTTACATTACACTTAAAACTAAGGATGTTCAAGATTTTAAAAGAATTTCCCAGCCATTTTTATTTTACATTTAAAGAATAATCTCGGGCTGGAGAGATGGCCTAGCGGTTGGGAGCGCCGACCGCTCTTGCAGAGGACCCGGGTTCGATCCCCAGCACCCACATGGCGGCCAAGAGCCGTCTGAAACTCCAGTTCCAGGAGAACTCCAGTTCCAGGGGAATCCGAGACCCTCTTCTGACCTCCGCGGCATTGCACGACACGGGTGCACAAACCTGCATGCAGACAGTACATTGATATACATACCGAAATAAATAAATAAAATAAATAAATAAATAAATAAATAAAAAAGAATAATCTCTTTTTTTAGTTACCAAATTTTTATTAAGCTTTTTGGGGTTTTTATTCATTGATCAACATACATAAGAGTAAATTGACCACAGGGACTAGGAACATACTACAGATTATCATGAAGATTTACAGTACAAATCGTGAATGTCCTATTGCAAAGGGAACTAAATCAAATCAGAAAAAGGTTTGTTGTCCACAAAATATTCATTTAATTTTGTTAATCCACTGACATATATTCTCAGGTTCAGTTCATGAATTTTAACAAAGATTCCACCTGAGGAATGGTTTGATACCTCCAATTCAGGATATAAAGATTTAAGGATAGTTGAATGCAGTACTATATGTGTGAATGGTAAAATACTTCCAGATAACATTGTAAGGAAATAGTGATATAGACTGTAAACTTCAAAGGATATAATTAATTCCACTATAAACTTCTAAGGACATAATGATTCAGGATGTAAAATTCTGATGATATAATTTGGTAAAACAAGGCTATCTTCTATTTATTTTCAGAAAAAGTTTAAGAATATTCTTGTCGTTGTTCAATGTCTTTGAGTCACGCATGACCGCATTAAACGCACTGTCCTTCCCTTCTTGGCTCAGCTCCAGGACTTGTCTCCTGCCTGCAGGCCGACAGTCTCTACACTTCCTTCCCAAAAGAAGGGGGGAGGGAAAACCGCAGGAGATCACCCATGGAAATGAACGAACTCACACACAGGGAGAGCCTGGGAGAATAGGAACTCCGTTTATTTTCTGTCAGTGATGTCTATATATTCAAGACTACAGTGCTTTGGGCAAGGAAGTGGGGAGCATGCAGAAGGGAGGGGTGAGCCAACTTGGACCTAATCTGGGGGGCTGTAGAGCTCCAGTTTTTGGAACAGGTAACTAGAGGTGTGACATTCTGCTCAGTGCCTCAAGGGAAGGGACCTGGAACTTTGCAGAGATAGGGCAAAGCAAGAATCATTGTAACTCTGGAAGCCCACAGAGATGTCAGATGATGGGAGGTCTTCAGGGACAGATCTTACAAGTTCTTGCTTCAAGCCACACACAAAGTTTCATTCCCATATATTCTCTCAAATCATCGGGCATCGTGGCTCATGACTTTAATCCTAGCACTCAGTAGGCAGAGGCAGGTGGATCTTTGTGAGTTCAAGTTTTTACAGTTGAGATAAACTAAACATGATATTTATAGTGTGGGATAGTTAAGAAGTAAAAATATCTTCACTAACCTTCGTACCAGGCACTTTCCTCTCTAGGTGAATGATACCTGGTTCACCCTTTACACAGGAGCTGAATATGTGGAGAAAACATGTGAAGGCGGAACTCTGAGAGCTTACTACCATCACATGGAGTGCATTCCAAGTTGTGAGAATGTCAGTTTTTCCTTGTATATCAAGTAAGTGATTTTTAAACCAAAGCATGGGGACAAACCTCTGAAGGGGCACATGGAGTTCACATGCCAATTTTCAGTGAATTGTTACTATTTTCTTCAAGATATGGATTATGTGTTCACAGCATGGGTTTCTAGGAGAATTATGTGCGGAGTGTAAGCAACCTGCCTTGTGTAAACTCTTGTTCAATTTCCGTGTAACTGAGGTACTAAATGATTGAAATGAAATATATGAATATGTATCTGTATGTATATGAATGTCTGTATTAGTGTTTGTGTGAGAGCATGTTGGTATATTACAGCTGAAGGCAAATATCATTCCACTCTAAAGGTTTGCAACCTGCATTAACATTCCACCTCTTAACTGCAAATTCTAGCTTAATACACATGAGTCCTGAAATCAGTGATGTCATGACAGTGAGCAGTAAACAAGAGAGCAGTTTCTTAGAAATAGTTTCCCATCCCAACAATAAAATTTTCCATAGGAATTAATGCTACCAAGAAATTAATGCAAAGGTAATAATCCAGTGATAGAAAATTCATATATCTGAAGATCTTCTGTATAATTAGGACCTAAAATCCACTTTGGTTTTAATAGTTCCTCAGGCCAATCTCTGTGATTATATAATGGGCTCACTGTTTTCTGTTCTTTAGGTTTGGTGAGAATTGCCCCCTGATCACAATTGTGGCCCAGAGGACAGACAAAGGCAATTACAAGATATACTGTGAGTCCAGGATTTCTCATGATGACATGCTGTCCAACCAAGATGGAGTTTAAATATTCCTTGATAGTATGTGGGCCCAAATCTAGTGAATTGTTCACAGCAGTGCTGCAGATGATCAGTAGATCCTGTAATATTTTAGCCACCAGAATATTAAACATCTGTGTGCTATATTTATTACTTTAAAAATATAATCTGAACCAACTGCATGCAGTTCAAAAGAAGACAGTTTGGATTGACTTGGTAATCCTTATCAGTTTTTTTCCTATCTACTGGTATATGTTACAATTCCTGTCTTTCTGGGAAAACTATAAATCAGGATAAAGGGTCTGAAAAAGAAAAAAAGATTTTTCCTGTTTGTAGTAATTGTAGTGAACAGTTTTACATTTAAAATAAGCCTTAAATTGTTTAATTTGATCTTGTGGGTTATGCCTGCTTAACGTATGGTGTTAAATCCCTTCTCCAGTCAGTATTATACAAGGCTGCTTGAACTTTTGTCCAAGCCCTATCTAGAATATTATACAGTAATTAAAGGTGTTAAGCTGGTTTAACTTAGCCTTTCTGGGTGCATAACAACCATACTTAAATGCCCATACCAATTCGGCTGAGGGACCTAAAAAACAACTGTGTTCCTTGCACTCTGAGGTCAATGAGTCCCAGGGAACTATGTCTGGGGGCATCTCTTGAAATGTCCTGCAATTGTGAGTCACCAGTTCTCCTAGGCAGGGAGGTCTTGGAGACCCACTAATGGGACTCTAGCCAGGGTCCAGTCTGTAAAGAGGAAAGTCTTCAAAAGGGAAGCCTGGTCTAGAAAGACCTGACTTTGTCCTCATGTGGTTGGACTTTTTCCTCGAGTGGATGGAACTGGCAAATGAAAAACCAAGAGGAGCCAGAAGCGTCTCCTCCCCAAAGGTCTGAGTGTTCCCTGAAGCCCAGATCCTCAACTGATCTTGAGAAAACAAAAGTTGGTTAATCTGGGCTAACCATATGGACTTAGACACCTGACAGGAAGAGTATAACCAAAAGATAAGTAATCATATCTCTTTTAAAGCCTGAAGATTGTGCCTCCAAATAATAGATTTTAAGTAATTTAAAGTTATATGAGATCTGTTGTTATCAAATAATAAAATTTTCTCTTTCTCTTTAAGCAACCACCTAAGGGAAACTCACACCATGACTATTGAAACTTCCTGGAAAGCAGATCCTGAGTCTAGACACCATAGCCAAATGAACAAAAGGAGAAGCTCAATGGATGCTTCAGAACCCCTCTTTGAGAAATTCTAGAGGACTTTTAAGTTGGATATTTAATCCACACTGTTCCTTTCCTGGTTCCCTGTCTAGAAAATGTACCTAGCTATTCTCACCTTCACAGGCACTGGCCAAGGATTTTGTTTTCTAACTATACTTTTGGGGGTTTTTCAGATAGATCCACTGATCAGGAGTACCCCAGTCATCACCTTCTATGCCCCTTTTCAGCATGGAAGAAGTTAGAGCAGTCGGTGCCCCCAATTCCCTCTTGGCAATTTGGGTATCCTCCTCAGAGGACAATGAGATAAATGTAGGAGATAAAAATTGGCTAGGCAGTTTAGGGTCGAGACCCCTCCCCCCAAAGGAGCCAGTTTCTTTCTCAGCTGAGAACTTCCTGGATGTGCCAGTGAACTTTTCCTTCTGGTTGCTCTATTACTAACCCTAGGACTACGTATACTGAATAGGTTAGTCGCCTTTATGAGAGAAAGATTGGGGGCAATTCAACTAATGACCTTAAAAGATACATTATACCCAACTTGATCCACACCACCTAAGCAGCCAGTGTGATAATGTAGACCAGAATATTTCTGTCTAAGCTAGGCAAAGAGAGACCAAGACTGGTCTCTCCAGTAACAAGAGGCAATGGGGGAATGAGGAGATAAGAGTTAATTCCAGACTTCTACTCTGGACAAAGGTTAAGCATTCACTTTCCCCCAGGCTGGAGTCCACCAGATGCATAGGGGCATTGAGAAACAGGCTTGGTGGTATTCACTTTCCCCCAGGCTGAAGTCCACCAGATACATCCGAGGCTTGGGAAACAGGTCCAGTCTGAACCGATAAAGAAAAATTCCCCTAGACCAGGTTCCATTCCTGTCCCAAGACTGTGTCTAAAGATAACCTTTAGTATGTGGGGGCAGGTGGGCTGACTTAACCATAAGCTATAACTTGGCTATTATCCAATAAGGCTAGAAGTTACCCAAACCCCACTAAGATTCCCCTGGACCCTGTATAAAAGGCCTGTGAGCCAATTTATTGGGGTCGGAGCCTTTTCCCTCCCACCCCACCATGCTGGTTTACTTTTTTCCCCCTGAAATAAAGTCTTGGTTTTCCATCCTTTGGTGTGTCTGGTGTGGATTCTTGACCCTAACTCTTCTCTTCTGCCTCACGTGCTTTCTCGCTCCTCTCTGCTTTTCATCATCTCAGCCTTAGTCTATCATTTCGAACCTAATGAGACTTGCAGGCTATCTCACTGGATTCCCATGTCTGCAATGCACCAAACCCTCTCTGCACTTTTGGGAGACAGACTGCAGATTAGGGTGCTGTTTTGTAGTTGACCCCCCAATCTGTGTTCATGGGACGCTGAGTCCACAGTTCCGTATTTCTGAGTTTAAGAAAGGACGCTTCCTTAACACTCAAAATTACTTTTAATGCTGAGTTTTCCTAAACTATTTTCCCTTGCTCTGTGATGCTTTGCTTCCCTCTCCCACCCCACATGCCTGGATTGGCTCTGATATCTCTGTCTCTCCCACTCTCCCTCTCTACCTGCAACTTTAACAGATTAACAGATTTCTGCAGTAAAAGACAGCAACCTTTAATTCAACCTTCTTTTCTCCTTTTTCTATTCCTTCCTGTGGCTTTTCTGTGCTCATTCAAACAGGAAAGCTTGGAGAGAGGCTGCAGCTGCACAATGCTCCATTTCCATGATAACTGTGCTAAACCACACCCACTCCTTCCTTCCAGGGGCCATCTTAGCTATGTTTACTGTTTCCATGGTACCTAAACCACACCCACTCCTCAGCGGTCATGGCAGGAATACATTATTGGAAACTTAAACTTACATTGGAGCTTAAAAAAAGATTTACATTGGAGCTTATAACAACTAATTCCATGTTTTAATTCTTTTACAGTTTATTTAATGGCATGTTCTGATTCTTTCACAGTTTTGGTTTTGGGGTTTTTATATTGGATTATTATAAAAAGGCAATTGAAATTCAATACATTTTTTTTCATTATTAATTTTATTTATTTCCGTATGTGTATGAATGTACTGTCTGCATGCAAGTTTGTGCACCCGTATTGTGCAGTGCCGCGGAGGTCAGAAGAGGGTGTCGGATTCCCCTGGAACTGGAGTTCTCCTGGAATTGGAGTTTCAGACAGTTCTCAGCCGCCATGTGGGTGCTGGGGATCGAACCCGGGTCTTCTGTAAGAGCGGTCGGTGCTCTTAACCGCTAGGCCATCTCTCCAGCCCCCAATTAATACATTTTTTTAATGTCAGAGTAACCAAGTTTTTTTTTTTTTTTGACACAGATTTTAAAAACAGTAAAAAAAAAATGTGGTTACTCTAACATAAAAAAGTATTAATTGAATCTCAATTGCCTTTATCTGTGTCAAAATAAAATCAATTTTCCATCTTCAGTTTTGTATGAATAGTTAAAGGTTTTTTTTTTGTAGACTGTTGTTTGAAATTTTTACATTATGTGGCTTTTTAACAAATGATGATTTTGTTTCTGTTTTTGTTTTTTATATTTTGTTTACAAGACTTTTAGCTATTTTTAGGAGACTATTTCAGATTTTGACATTTTGACCAGGCCCTGCATTTCATTGGTTCTCTTCATAAATCACATTTTTTCAGAAATCCAGTTTTGTTTCTGCTTCTGGATATAAGCCTCAGTATCAGATCAAGAAGGCATGTCCACCACACCCTGTCCCAGCTGGCATCCAGATCTTGCCTCAGATAGCAAAATTTTATCCTTAAGGAAGGACTTTTTATTTTTCCACTAACAATACATTTATTCTCATTCAATTAGCAGATAAGTTCAGTTGGAGACAGGCAAGCCACATGCTCCATATCCGACTGCCTGCCCACCATCCTGTGTATGCTTGGAGACATGCCAATGCTGTCCCCCTCCCCCTCCCACATACAGCCTGAGCTGCAAGCACAGTATGGGCACATAGGCTGTTTCCACCTGAGTAGATGTATTAAACTATAAAAGTTTCTGTGTAAATTTGACAAATAAAATTAATGGTTTCACAACCCTGCACTAAAACCTTAGATTTCTGGGTACAGCAGATTAGACAACTGAGAATTTTCTGTGCCTTGACATCAAGTTAATCTGGGCACTGACACTTAGCTATGTCATTTTAGAAAATTAAACAAAACAAAAAGAATTAAACAGGATTTCTCATTGTCCTGAGTTAACAGATAAAATTAAGCCACATATCTGTCCAACCTGTCTGTGTGTTATAACCATTCTCCAACGTGTCTTTGAGATTCATGTAGCTGTCATGTGTCCATGTTCTCAAGTGTGTTAATTTCTGTCAAAACAAAGTGGCCACTTAAAACTTCTTTCATTCTATATTGTGCACACACAAAAAAATAAAATTAAGTTTACTTTGGCATGCCTCTTAAATTTTTTTCAAAGGCCTGATTTGAAACTGTGTTAAGTTCCTACACTGGTTATCTAAAGATATTATTATTATTATTATTATTATTATTTGGTCTTTTTGAGACAGGGTCTCTCTATAGCCCCAGCTGTCCTGGATCTCACTCTGTAGAACAGGCTGGCCTTGAACTCACAAAGATCTGCCTGCCTGTGCCTCCCTAGTACTAGGATTAAAAGCACGTGCCACCATACTGGCTAAAAGATTTTATTTTTTATCTGTCAGACTGAATTTGATCAAATTATCTTCTTTACAGGTATTGTAACTAAAGTTTCCTTTCCCATTTATCTTGTTTCCAGACCTCTGAAGACCTGATTTTTGAACCTTAGGGGTTCACTAACAGATGACTTTTTTTTCTTTTCTTCTTACTTATCCAGGCTTCTGACAGCTGTGCCACTGTCCTTCTGACCAGAGACCAATTTAAAAAATCCCTAGATTCATCTATACTCTGGCACTTGGACAGTGGCACATTGCTGCCCCTAGATACCTATAAATTGCAATCTCTTCCCTCCAATGAAACAGATTAAATGATTTGGGTATTGGTAGTTACCAAATTGCCTTGGTTTTACATTGACTTGGTAGGACTAAATGACTCTTAACACCTCGTTCTTTAGGTTCTCCCTTGGTGAACTCACTTTAACTATTGTATTGTAACTTTATTCATGGCTAGATGTATAATTCTGTTTTCCATCATTTGTTAAAATATTTCACTAAGTTCATAGTTTTAGAACCAAAGTTGCAGAACTTCAAATCTGCTACCTTTATGTCACTATAAATAAAGAAGTCTGTGATCCTGGGCATGGTGGAACACACCTTTGATACCAGCACTAGGGAGATATAGGAAGGCAAGGCTGTGTGGTTAAGGTTGAAGTTGTCCACAGAGCCAGTTCCAAAGCATCTAAAGCAGCAAGAAAATCCTCTCCGAGAAACAACTAAAATAAATAAATGAATACATAAATGAATTCAGAAACGAACAAACAATAAATCAATAATTATCAACAAAAGGTACAACTACAGCAGCAAGAAAATCCTCTTTGAGAAACAACTAAAATGAATGAATCTAGAAATGAACAAACAATAAATCAATAATAATTATCAACAAAAGGTACAACTACAAAACGTTTTACTCTCTCCAGGGAGAAAAGCAGAAAATCTGATAAGACCTTTTCTCAGGGCTCAGCACGAAGTCTGGAAGATAAGGAAATTCAAGATGATCATCTGAAGACCAAAACAAGGAAAACTGTGTAAGCACATTTTGAATTTCAGAGAGATAATTAGTCACTAAACCCTTCTATGTTTGACCCAAATCTCAGGCGAGTATTTTCAGTTGACTTTTACTGAACAGTGGCCACAGTTGAATTGCTAAAGTGGATGTTCAAAAGAAAGCTCTATTGGGAACCATGAATAGCTAGCACTGAGCACCAGGAGGAAAGGTTCTCATTAGAATATTCAGATTCTCTTTCTCCATTTATGGACCTTGGGTAAGGAGCTGTCCAGATAAGTTTTCTAAAGGAATATATTAGTTTAGAACACTGGGATCTGTTTGACAGTTAAAAAAATAATCCTTTCTGTAACATGTATATTATTAGTAAACTGCCCTGTGTTGTTTAGAGTTCTGAAAAGCAGGGTCTGGAAATGGGATTTGTTCTTCCCTCATTAAACCCACTTGTTCTTCCACTGCCTCACAAAGCTTTTATCCTTCCTTCACCAGTTTGGCCCTGGGTTTTCTTCTATACTAGATACTGCTATAAATCTAGACTGATCGACAGAAAAGACTCCAAATTGATATATAAGCAATAATAATCTTTTATTCAGCAACTTGATCTATTGTAACAGGGGAAATCTTCATCAAACTGTTGAACTAGCCAGTTACCCTTTACAGGGACATGTGACAGATGACAGGTCCCTCTGTTACATTGTGGCTCATGAACAATTAGATTGTGAAAGATATTTATGCTGGTATTGGCTTGAACCCTCTTTATAATGTCTGTCATACATATGAGTACAACTTCAGAAGATTACAAGTTATCATGGAATTAGGAATGAAATTTATGTTGTTCAGTATATTACTCATTCAGAGTATAAGGTTCAAGTCAATATTCAGGTACATTTTCATCTACTTGAAAGTAATTCCTACCTAAATCTATGGTCACAGTTGATTTACTATTCCTTCCTTAACATGTCACCAAGCTCTGTAAATAAGTACAGTAAACACCTGGATTCCCCCCTGTGAACTTGGCTTGTAATAGACATTTTTTGTCCGTGGAACCTTTCGAGGAGGGGATAGATATTCTTTAATCACCCCTGGAGGAAATTCTCACAATAGACAATAAGTTTGTTTGGTAATGCTATTATCTCTCATACTAGTATTAAGAGAAATTTTTAAAAGTATGTAAAAATGGAAATATTTGTTGTACAAAAATATTTACATAGAAAGATTAAATGGCTGGACATTTTTAAAATACAAAAGTCACATACATACATTCTTTAATTTATGGAGGCCTGAGTAATTTGTATATGGTACAGTAAATATGAGACTTAAGGTGCTGTAGAGATGGCTCAGTGGTTATGAGCACTGACCACATTTGCAGAAGATCTGGGTTCAATTTCCAGCAACCACATGGTGGTTAACAACCATCTGTTACTCCAGGTCCACTTGATCTGGCCCCCTCTTCTGACTTCCCTTGGCATTATACACACAAGTACACTTAACTTCTGCAGGCAATACACTTATATACAACAAACATAAGTAATAAAATTTAAAAAATATGTGACTTAAAATTGGAATATATACAGCCATAAAATGTGTGATGTCAAGGGCTGGAGAGATGGCCTAGCGGTTAAGAGCGCCGACCGCTCTTACAGAGGACCCGGGTTCGATCCCCAGCACCCACATGGCGGCCGAGAACCATCTGAAACTCCAATTCCAGGAGAACTCCAGTTCCAGGGGAGTCTGAGACCCTCTTCTGACCTCCGCGGCATTGCACGACACGGGTGCACAAACTTGCATGCAGACAGTACATTCATACACATACAGAAATAAATAAAAAAAAAATGTGTGATGTCAAAGTTCAGTCAAATCTCTCCTTAAATGTATACATTTCTTAATTTACAGATCTGGCTTAAATAACAGTAAATGAACCTATGGTAAATGTTTAAGTAAGAGAAGTTACTGTTTTTCTGTTAGTTTCTCTAAGTCTCCTATACTACAAAGATTTCCACGAGTTCAAGTAGTTGACCTGTCCCATAGAACAAGGAGAAATATGATGATGATGAGGTCGCTCTCCAACTGTAAATTGGAGACAACTATTATAGAGGTAATCTCTTATAAAACCGGTAAAGCTGCCTTCTTTAATTGACTAATAGACATAAGAACTGTGAAAAGGATTATTCTCTGTCCAGAACCAAATATAATACTAAAGTCCTTAAGCTATGCACTTAAGCAAAATATATTAATACAGGAGCTCTGACATCAGCAATGGATTATTCTACCAGGGAGATGTTGGCCAAGGGATCCAAAGCCCCATAAAAGGTAAAGGCTCCTTGCCTCTAAACTGGGATACCTGCAAGAAGAGAGGCGATAAGACCCTGCTGCCAAAGACCTGATATTAACATGAGAAAGATGTATTGAGACCACACATGCAAGTGTACAGATGGCCTCTGGAACACCAGAGAGTGTTACCAAAGGCCACTAAACCAATAAAACAAATACGGGTCTCCTTGAGTCAAGCAAGACTCCACCATCAGCACCAGCTACACCTCACCTGCCTGGAAATACTGTGCAGCAGAGGCAGCCACACGCCTGTATATCCCAAATCTAATTGGCTATTGGCTCTCTCCTTGGAGGAATAACCCATGGCTGATGCCACAAGCTTACATCCTCTACAGGTTAAGAGATGTTATAAGCCACAGTAAGACCCTGTCATATTTAACCGGAAAAAATGCAATTCATGGATTAACATATCATCCAAACATATGTGTCTATACCAAAGTAACCTATCATAACTATTAGTAAAAAACTGAGAGAAAGATGCAGGAGAGTTATGGCAGAATGCATGATCTGGGATGGGGTGGTGGGGGGGGAAGGGAAAGGGAAATGTGCCTGAACTGAATTGGAAAATGATGTCTGAAATGCACAAAGCATCAATAAAACAAAAATGTTAAAAAAAAAACAACAAGTATTTGACCTGGTATTTATTCTCTCCATGTGGTTCTGCTCAAGAGTCATGATATTCTTACTGACTTAGAACTTGATTGTGTTTTATTATTCTTTTAAACAGAGATGATTTAGACAAATTTGCATTTTCTCAGTCTACTGTCAATAATCAGGCCTTTATGTCTCAGTTTCTATAGAAACTACTTCCTCAAAGTATAAACCATAGCCCGCTACACTATCCTTTAATGGTGAGTAAGTAAGGGAATGCATCATATTACAAAAAGATCCCAATTCTTTAAAACACAGTTCATCATATGGAGGTGAACCCAGTAGCATCCTCTGGTAAAGATAAATATCTCTGATATTGAAGTAGTGAAAGTCTTCATTACTAAACTTCCATTTGGAGCTTTTCCTTGACCAAGTTCAAATAAGTGTTCCAAATAATCCTCTCAGAAATATTTGCACTAACTTCCTTTTAAGTGAAATTCACAGTTGACTATAGTTTGCTTCTAGCGTATTCTACTAAAATCCCCTATTTCAATTGTTGTCAATACTAAGTACAGCCTGCACCCTCCCCCTCTGTGGAGAACAGCCAAAGGATATTGGTAAGTCCTATTCTGATTGTCCCAGGGTTGATACACAGGCTGTTTGGCCCTGAAGAGCACCTACAGAGATATTGGCAAGGCCTGTCATGGCTGAACCAGGGCTGAACCTATACATCTCAGTCTCTGATGATCAGTTTCCAAGTTCATAGTCAGGAGTGAGATGAAAGGGAAAAGCAGGTTCAAAAGAGCTGCTCTGACTATTAGTCTCTAGGTGCATAGTCATGACTGAGATGAAATGGGACCCTCAGGCTCAAAGTAACTGCTCTCTGTCTTCAAATGCTTTGTCCCATGCTTGCACCTAAACTCTTGGAATGCTTTTTGTATTTTGAAGAGTAAATTGGCCCCCGGATTCCTGAACAGGGGACTGTTGACTTGGAAGTTTGGGAAAATTAGGTAAGAAATTAATACATAAATATATGTGCAGTGTCCACAAGCTTCCCCAGTCAATGCTCTTCCTTTGTGGAATCTCATTCCTGAATGTTTCTATCTCCAGTCTTAGGTCAACTCACTTTATATTCAACATTATTTTATTTAAAGCTGCTTCTTCTCAACATGAAGATGTTCAGCTCCCTATTCCCCCAGATAAAAACATGTAATCTGCTAAACATGAGGATTCATTGGAATGACTTGCTGTGCATTCTGAGGACAAGGATGAACTCCTTCACTTTGATGACACAGGTAAAAACGAGAACTTGTCAGGTTTTGCTGTTACTGTCGTGAGTCTCAGGATAATAAGAAAAGGCAGACTGGGCATTTTATGGAGGCGGCCCCTTTAAGGACCTTGGTAGGAATGTGGTTCTTCCACCTTTGCATAAAGCCCTGCTGGGGTATTTGAAAGGGTGGATATTTCTAGCTTCCGTTGTTTCCCTGTCTTTCAGAAGACAGACACCCAAGGCCAGCAGCAAAGAGTTTGTCAACCTATTTCTTTCAAAATGATAAAGGAATTAAAATAAACCATGGCTCAGTTTGGAACCAGAGTAACTTTCAGTATTGGTCCATTAGACTCAGTGGCTGGTGAGGTTTTGCCTCCCTCAGATTGGAGTAATATTACCACTGCTTGCCTCTCTGGAGGAGACTTTTTTTCTGAAAATGTGAATTTGGAAAAAAAAAAAGCTGTGAAACAGACACAGCACAATCAGACAAAAAATTAGTAGTCCTGGATGCTAATGTACAACTAGAGACAAGCCTATCTCAGAAGGAACTATGGGATTACTTCCTGGTAAGAGTGGATTAATTATGAAAGGGTTTCATGTTTTGCCTGGAGCTAAAGATCATGATTATACTGGGGAAACCAAGGTCATGGCTCACTCTCCTATGGGAACACCTGCTGTCACTACAGGACAGACCACAGGTCAGCTAGTTATCCTCCCTTGGGTCCTCAGTTCAGTAATATTCAGGACAAGTACAAAAGAAGAAATCTGATATTTGGCTTCTCTGACCAGGCATTTTTGATGGACCTTGAAAGCCCTAAAATGACATTAATTATTCAAGAAAGAACTTTTCAAGGTAGTCTTATTGATCCTGGAGCTAAGAGAACTGTTCTTAGCCTCCAACACTGGCCACTAGAACAGAAAAAAAAACATGTGGCTTATACTGACTTACATGGAGATGGCCAAACAAAAAATCATGAAAAAAAATGCAAATTTACTTAATTGGGAATCATTGGAGGAGCACTGAGCTACTTTTCAGACTTAGGTACTTCCTTCTCCACTTGTTACCTGTGGGTGAGGAGATAGAGTTAATTACAGACCTCTACTCTGGACAAACAAAGTTAAGCATTCACCTTTCCCAGGCAAAAGTCCACCAGATGTATCTGGGGGATTAAGAAACAGGCCTGATGTTTTTCACTTTCCCCCAGGCTGAAGTCCAACAGATACATCCTTGGATTGGGAAACAGGCCTGGTCTCAACCTATAAAGAAAAATTCCCCTAGACCAGGCCATATGTACCCAACCCCCTGTTTGTGGTTTTTCCTTTAAAAGATCCCCCCTACCCCCGCCCTAGATTTAGCACCACTTCTCCTAGCCTGATGGGTCAGGAGAGTGGCCCTCCAAGCTCAAGCTTGAATTAAAGACTCTTTGTATAGTTATGCCCAGATCCCTGGGACCACCAAATGACCACAAGGACAGGCAGCTCTGATGTAAATGCAAAAAGGTTTTAATTTAAGCTGAACTTGGACCTCCACCGTCCTGACACAGCAGGCTGGAAGAAGTGGTCCTGAAGCTGGGGGTGGGGTGGGGGAGGGGAAGGGTCTTTTAAAGGAAAAACTGCAAACTGGGAATTTTTGTTTTGGCATTTTGTTATTGATTCATAGGAACTGAGGAAGCATGATTTTTAGAATGATAGGTCGGGGCCACCTGGCAGCTTTTGGTGGTGCCATGGCGGTGGTGATTTTACTCACTGAGTACATCCTGGAGGAAGAGCAAACATGTTTAACTTGCAGTCTTTCCCTGTTACTTATTTTCAACAAACAACCTTTGGTCCTTCCCTGTTAGCTATTGAGATGTTCTGTGCTTTCTCCTGGAATCAGGATGGGGGCTGTTTCTCAGATGGTGTATTTCCACAAAATATAAAAATGGAGTCTATCTTGTTCCCTTATAACTGGTCCCTCTTTACATTCCCTCATTCCTGTGGGTACTCTAGATACCAGTCTTGGTCTCTTTATTTTAAGATATTTAATCCATTTGGATGACATCATCATATGGCTTCCTGTCAGAATAATTATTATTTATACCATTTTGGTTAAGTCTGATGTGGTCCGACCCGAGAGCCATCAGTCATATGGCTTCTAATCCTTCTTTCATGAAGACCACCAATAAGTTTAGGATGCTAGGACTTGCTGGTCAATAAAATTGACAAGTGAGTTAAGGATGTGTGAGCCACGAGTCAGAACAACCAGAAGGATAGATCCACTGGCAGATCCAGGAAGTCCTCATCTCTCAGCTGAGAAAGAAACTGGCTCTGTGTGGGGGGTTGGAGGTCTTGACCTTAATCTGCCTAGCCAATCTTTTAGTCCCTACTTTTAACACATTACCCTCTGAAGAGGTAACCTTAATTTCCAAGAGGGAATTGGGGCACCAACAGCTCTGACTTCTTCCATGCTGAAAAGGGGCATAGGAGATGGCGACTGGGGTATCTGCTCAGTGGATGTATCTAAAAGACCCCAAGAAGTATAATTACAGAGAGAACAAAATTCTTGGCCAGTGCCTGGGAAGGAAAGAGTAACTACGTACATTTTCTATGCAAGGAACCAAGAGAGGTACAGGGCAAATTAAATGTCCATTTTAAGTCCATTGGAATCTCTCAATGAGGGGTTCCATTATTTGACTTTTCTTCTGTTTATTTGTCTATGATGTCTGGACTCAGAATCTGCTTTCCATGAATTTTCGATAGTCAGGGTGTGAGTTTTCCCTTAGGTAATAAGTCCATCCAAACTGTCTTCTTTTGGACTGCATGCAGTTGGTTCAGGAAGATAGAATCTAGTTTTTTTTTTTTTTTTTTTTTTTTTTTTTTT
>VZQC01014245.1:695574-752527 GCA_009823505.1 Rhizomys pruinosus | reverse complement strand
TTATATTTTTTTTTTTTTTTTTTTTTTTTTTTTTTTTTTTGAGCCAAATTATCTTGAAGTGCTGGGTGCATTAGCAATTGGTGGATCCCTACCTAGGGTGTGCAGAAGGAGAGAGGACCCATAACCTGGTTTGAGGAATTGGAAAAAAGAAGTTTTATTACACAGAGTTCTAGGATGAGGGCCAGCTTTAGTACACAGGGCTCCAGAATGAGAGCCATAATCATGAGAATATAAAAGATGGTATTTTCTGGCATGGCACATTAAATCTGTCATCTTTCTCTGAGATATTTTCTAACATGACACACATATCATCTGGTAATATGCTATTTTTTTCTTTAGATTACAGTTTCCTGGTGGGGTGTTTAAAACCACACAGTTAGGACAGATAAATGAAGTTTGTTTTGGTTTTAAGGTCAGTTGAGGTTCTGGTCCTTAGGCAGACACTCAGGCCTTGCACCTGGCACTCTTCACCAGTTCAATCTATGTTAGGACAAAGTCGGGCCTTGCTTGACCACAGCTTCCCTTTGAAGCATGAGGAGTCCTTCCTCTATATGGACTTTCCTCCCTTGACTGGACACTTGCCGGATGAATTCCTTTTTAAGTGAATCTGCAAGACCTCTCTGGCCCAGGATGACTGATGACTCACTGCCACAGGACATTTACAAAATTGCAGATGTAGGGCCCTAGGACCCAAGTCGACCTCAGAGGGTAGGGGTCAAAATATTGTCCCTTCAAATCCATCTTGCCAAATCAGATTAAAGCTCTAAGTGTGGTTGTTAAACCTCCAAGACGATTATTTGAATTAATTTGATACTCTAATTACCATATAACTCCAAAGTAAGACTTGAACATTGACTTAAGCACTGTTAATAAATTCTTAATTGATGTGGCAAAATATTCTGACTAATAAAAGCTCATGGTAGGAGCCTGGTGGTAGTGGCTGCATCACAGGCTAGGAAAGGATACTAATGACTGGCTTGTGTTACTGGCTCATGTTCAGCTTATTGTATACAATATAGAAATATCTGTCCCAGAATGGCATCCTTCACAATGGGCACAGGCCAGTACAATGAAGGCAATTATTGAGGTTTCTCAGATCAGGTGTAACAAGTTGACATTAAACCTATGCAGTAAGTCCTACGACTTGTTACTTTTTATTTTTTGTCTTTTTGAGACAGGCTCTCCCTTTAGCCCCAGCTGTCCTGGAACTCACTCTGTAGATAAGGCTGGCCTTGAACTCACAAAGATATGCCTGCTTCTGCCTCCTGAGTGCTAGGATTAATGGCCTGCACCAACATTCCCGGCCTACTATTTGTTCTTTAAGGTCTATGAAGGTCATTTAGGTACTCAAAGTACAATGATTTAAACCATGAAAGGCAAAAAGTTCTAACATAGCCTGTGAAAGAAACCCAAGATAATAAAGAGGTTCAAATCAGTACCTTCTCAAATGAAGGCCATGTCACTTGTCCCCAGATTTTGAATTATAGCATTGAAAAGGAAAAGGAAAGGGGGGACATTGCCACATACCAGCAGCAGGCAGGAAATACTTAGGGATCACCCAAGTTGGTTACATTCAGACTGTTCGTGTGGTCACCCAAAGTAAAATCTAATTTCTCTTAAAAATATTAAAAGTAACATGTGCAAAGTATAACATATATAAAACAATTTTAGTATGTATGCATAAGTCTATTTATATATGTCTGTTTCACTTGAGGCTGTAATAAGTTCTATAGTACCAGGTGGAGCCCAATTTCTTGTATATGCCATAATTACATTATAGAATTCTTTTTTTTTCTTTTTTTTTTAATAATTTTTATTTATTTCTGTATGTGTATGAATGTACTGTCTGCATGCAAGTCTGTGCACCCGTGTCGTGCAATGCCGCGGAGGTCAGAAGAGGGCATCGGATTCCCCTGGAGCTGGAGTTCTCCTGGAATTGGAGTTTCAGACGGTTCTTGGCCGCCATGTGTGTGTGCTGGGGATCAAACCCGGGTCCTCTGTAAGAGCGGTCGGCACTCTTAACCGCTAGGCCATCTCTCCAGCCCATCATTATAGAATTCTTAAAAGTGAACAGTACTTCCTGCATACACTCATAAATAAGGGCCTAATAAATAAATTTGGCAATTACATTTTATAAAGTTTGTACTGAGCAGAAGCACATGCATTGATATCATACACAGACAGATTTTAATATGCTGTTTAAAAATATCATACACCTGCACACATTTATCCACACATTCCTTCAAAAGATTTTATCCTAGTGGTTTTACAGTCACATGTATTGGAAAAGAAACATCTTTAGAAATATTATTTTGTCAGGTGTGGGTTTTTGAGTCATGTGTGACTGCCTTACACAAGCTGTCCTTCCCTTCTTGGCTCAGCTCCAGGACTTGCCTCCTGCCTGCAGGCCAGCAGTCTCTGGGCTCTGCTCCTGCAAGAAGGGAGGAGGGAATACCACCGGAGAACACCCATAGGAAAAATAAGCAGACTCATACACACGGGTAGAGAACTGGGGAGGATAGGAACTCTGTTTATTTTCTGTCAGTGAGGTCTATATATTCAAGACTACTGTGCTTTGGGCAAGGAAGTGGGGAGCAGGTGGAAGGGAGGGGTGAGCCAACTTGGTTCTAATCAGTGGGCCTGCAGAGCTCTGGTTTGTTCAATAGGTAGCTAGACGAGTGGCATTCTGCTAAATGCCTCAAGGGAATGGGCCTGGAACTTTGCAGAGATATGTTGAAGCAAGAATCATTGTAATATCCCGAATCTTCCAGCAACAGATAACTCTGGAAGCCCACAGAGATATCAGATAACTGGAGACCTCCCGGGACAGGTCTCACAATTTCTTGCTTCAAGCCACACACAAAGTTCCATTCCCTCATCCCACCCTTTGTTTTTTAAATAAAATGGAGCAGTAATGTCAAGGTCCTCTAGGGAATCCCCTGGGATGGCCTGGTATTGGACTAGAACAGTCTTGGCTGCAACCTCAGTGAGTGTATTGATTCGGGTTTTGATAAACTGGAGGGCACAGGGTGTGATAATCAGGAGAACTCCTAGGGTGACAATGGGTCCCAGTAAGGGAAGTAGCCAGGAGGTCAGGGGGTTGGAAAACCACGGGACAGAAACTTGTGGGGAGTATCTATCACAGAGTTCTTTCCTGAAATCTCTTAGAGTTTTAACATTTTGCTCATAATACCAGACTCATTTAAACAAAAACAACATTTTTTTTTTCTCCCAGGAACACGCAGGTTCCCCCATTTTCTGCAGTCAGTAAGTCCAGTGCTCGCTGATTCTGTATCACTACATCTGCCAGAGAAATTATCTGTCTCTGGAGCGATTCAAGGCTGTTCGTTGTGGACGCCATTGCTTCATCAAGCTTAGTTTGGAAGTCCGCTTCCATGCTGTAAACATTCTCTAGGGCTCCGCCCGCCCATTGCTGCTGTGGAGAGGGCGAGGCCTAGGCTGACCAGAACTAGGATGAAAATCTCTCTCTTTTGATGGTCTGGGTCTGGCTGCAGAATCCAAGCAACTTCCTCCTTTTCATAAAGGAAGAGATGAGGAGTGATAATTACGGGCAAATGAATTCCAGAACCAGTAGCATTTGCACAGAGGGATGTGGTGCGATAACACCGGAGAAAGAATGGCAATTTGACACACAGGGTTCTGTCGAGAGGGACACTTCAGAGGCGCCTGGGTTCTGGAGCTGCTGCAGCTCCTACTAAACAAATAGGAAGTATAGTGAATCAGTCGAAGAGGGGAATGCTGTGAAACACTGGCTCTGTCTCCACAGAGGCAGATTCCTGTAAAGAGGTGTTGGATGGAACGGCAGTGGAAAGAGGGCGTGTGGGGGATGCACAGAGAAAACATTGGGAGACATTAGGATGGGTGGTGTAATTGAGGAGATCTCTGGCGTAGTCAATGTACTGAGGCCATGTTACAGTGGACTGAAGCTTTCCTTCCATTTTGGACTCCTGTAACAGAATATGGGATTGACTGAGGATGGGTTGAGGAGCTAGAACAATCTGGTGAGAGATATGGATGTTTGCCGTTGGGTACCAGGTGTTGCTGTAAGGGTAGAGTTTTCCCTGTACTCCAGCTCTCCAGTACTCACTCCAGGGGTCCTGTATATTTGTTTTAAACTGGTTATTTCGGATTTGAAACGGGCTTCTTGGGCTGCGAACAATCTCCAACCTGCAAGACTGGAATCTGCAAACACTGTCCTTTGTTAAGATGGGTAAAGCAGATAAAGGGTGCCTGACAGGTAGTGGTGGACCTGGGAAATACAGTGACTGTGATTGCCTTGTTGCAGCCTTGCAAAAGACAGTCACTGGTCTCAATTACCTGATTTCTTCCTTCCCAAGTTTCTCTGACAAAAATCACTAGACATGGGTCCAGGTCAGAGGTCTGTTCTCAGGCTGGGAAGAGATAGGGTTAGTTTGAACTATTATCAGAGCAGCTAAAAAGATGGAAGACAGGGGTGCAGAGGCGGGACACATGGATTTTTGCAGTAGTGAGGAGTTGTTTAAGTTTCTTCCAGAGCGACAGGCATGACATCTTTTTGGTCAGCGGGGATGAATCTGACATTTCTGGCTGGAATCCAAATGGGTCTCAGACGATCCTCTGCGAAGATGCAAGCAAAACCCCTTCCAGTTGTTAACAGTGGATTGGGTCCTTTCCATTGATTGTCGAAGGGGTCTTTCCATCTGACAAGTATTTGAGGAATAGTGCTGGGTGTCTGCCAGTGTTTGACTATGGCTAGACACTTTGAATCTCCATAAATGTTAAAGAGGTTTAGAGTTGCCAATGCCATTGCCAGCTGGATGTTAGGAGGGTATTTCCCCACCTTTTGTTTGAATAATTGACATTTTAGGACCTGATGGGTCCATTCTATGATGCCTTATCCCTGTGGGTTATAAGGGATACCTGTATGATATGCAATATTCCATAACTGACAAAATTATTTAAAGTGAGAGCTTGCAACTGCTGCCCCATTGTCAGTTTTAATCTGTTTGGGAATGCCCATTATAGCAAAGGTAGAAAGTAGGTGGGCAGTGAGGTCCTTGGCTTTCTCTCCTGTATGGGGAGTAGCCCAGATAAAACTGGAATAAGTGTCTATGGTGACAAATACCTATTTTTGTTTTCCAAAAGAAGCTATGTGTGTAATAGCAGTTTGCCAGAGTGCATTGGCTTTCAATCCCCTAGGGTTAATTCCCAAAACCTGTAGCACAGGTGTTCTGATAAGAGCAGAACAGGACGAACAAGATCTAATAATTCGCTGAAGTTGGGCAGAAGAAAT
Source organism: Rhizomys pruinosus (assembly GCA_009823505.1). Classification (NCBI taxonomy): domain Eukaryota; kingdom Metazoa; phylum Chordata; class Mammalia; order Rodentia; family Spalacidae; genus Rhizomys; species Rhizomys pruinosus. The sequence continues at coordinate 747,234 of VZQC01014245.1, read as the reverse complement.
TTTAGGAAAGCAAGCTTGGAGGCCTTTCAGGTTAACATGGGTGAGGGAGTGGAATTTCTCTGCTTCAGAGAGGGATAGGACATAAACCCCTGTAGAGGAGATTCGGTCTGCAAGAGAGGTGCCTTCAGAGAGAGATCTTGGCAGGAGGCTGTGGGCACAGATGTGCTGTATAAAGAGGGGATGACTTGTACTCTGTAAAAGGGATGAAACCTCAATGAGAAGCAGGGAGAGAGGATTTTTGTCTAATCGGACAAAGGATCTGGATAGCCAGGGCAGCAGAATGATCACATAGATACAGTCTGAAAAGAGATTTAGTGGCCTGTTGGTTTATTTGAGAGCTAAATAAACAGCATAGAGTTCTCTGTACTGTGAGGAATGGCCAGTGAGCAGGTGAAACAGGATCTGAGGGCCTTGGTCCAGTTTGTCATAAATGATCACTGCAGCCCATCGCTTCCCTCTGTCTGTGAAAACAGATGCTGCCTGACTTATAGGCGCATCTTTGAAAAGATGGGGAGGAAGCCACTTTAGCAATGGGAGAGCAGAGACCCACCTGTCGTTAGAGTAATGATTTTCTATCTGTCCTGAAAATTCCGTGAGGCTTACAGCTATATAAACATGATTTCACATCAGCCACTGGATATCCAGGAGGGAGAAGGGTGCCACTATGACATCAGGCTCCTTCCCCAGTGTCTGCAGGGAACGTTCTCTTCCATTTATTATCATAGCAGATAAAGATTCCATTTCAGTTAACAGTCAGGGAGTTCCCCCTATGGGCATGTGCAGCCACTCTAGTACTCTCCTGGATTGGTAAAGCCCCCCTATGAGTGTTGGGGCAGTGTTAAAAATTAGCAACTGCACAAGAAGGGAGGGTGTGAAATGTGCTAAAGCCATGCTCTGGAGAGCTCGGTTGACTTCAGCAAGAGCTTCTGAGGCTTCTGCTGTGAGCTTTCACCTGGAAGCTGGGTCCCTGTCACCTCAAAGAATGTCAAAGAAGGGCTGTAGCATTGTGGTGGGGATGGACAGCCATGGGAAAAACCAGTTAAGATTTCCTAGGAAGGACTGAAGAGATGCTAACATGAGCTTGGGAGGAAGGGAGGGTAGAGGCTTGAGACATCTCACTGCAGTGAGAGAAATTTCAGTGCCTAGGAAACGAATTGGGGGAACCATTTGAACCTTAGCATGGGCTATTTTAAATCCCAAAGCTTCTAAGGATGGTACAAGCCTGTCCTTTAAAGTTGCTGGGTCAGGGGCTGGAGAGATAGCCTAGCAGTTAAGAGCACCGACTGCTCTTACAGAGGACCCGGGTTCGATCTCCAGCACCCACATGGCAGCCGAGAACCGTCTGTTACTCCAATTCCAGGAGAACTTCAGTTCCAGGGGAATTCGACATCCCTCTTCTGACCTCCGTGGCATTGCATGACACGGGTTCACAAACCTACATGCAGACAGTACATTCATACACATAGAAAATAAGTAAATAAAATTTAAAAAAATATTTAAAAAAGAATATTAAAAAAATAATGTTTCCGTGTCAGTTGATGATTTGTTCCAAACTAAAATATCTTCCATATAATGGAAGACTTGCAGACCTTGTTCAATATGGGGTTTAAGAGCTGCTACTACTGCCTCTTGGCAGAATGTTGGGCTGTTGGCCATGCCTTGTGGCAGGACAGTCCACTTGTAACAAGTTGCTGGACCTGAATTGTTAATTGCAGGAACTGAGAAAGCAAACCGCTTGCAATCCTCAGCATGGAGGAGGATGGAAAGAAACAACAACAGTCTTTTATATCTAAGGCTAGCAGAGGGGTGTTAGCTGGAATAGAAGAGGCAAGGGGGAGATGCCTCTGCAGTGCCCCCATATATGCATAGTTCTGTTAATGGCTTGCAGGTCTTGTAAGAGATACCAACCTCCTGTTGCCTTTTTTATGACAAACACAGGGGTGTTCCAGGGCCTATGAGATGGACAGATGTGTCCCAATGAAAATTGTTCCTTGACTAAGTCTTGGAGAGCTTGTAATTTCTCCCCTGGTAAGGGTCATTGCTCAATCCAGACTGGATCATCTGACTTCCAGTCCAGATGAGGGGGAGAATACTCTGTAGTGACCCTCAGGATTGGGGGTGCTTGTTGCTAAGATGATGGAGGCATTTCCCCCAGTCCGGGCATGGTTGTTCTCATTTGGAGTGGCAATAACCACATCCAAAGCCTCTAAAATATCTCGCCATAGCAGATTGATATTAGTGGGTGCTATTAATGGGTGAATCTGACCCATGTTTCCATCAGAGTCTTCCCAGGTGTAAACATTTTTAGTTATGTAAGAATGTAAGGGCCCTCCTATTCCTAGAAGTTTAGGTCCTGGGAGCAAGGGACAGTCAGGGTGTATTTCTTGCTCTTTTATAATGGTTCTATTTGCCCCTGTATCTATCAAACATTCAAAAGACCCCCCCAATTTTAGTCGTCAGTGCAGGATGTGAGCCTTCTGAAATAGGTGCTGCCAGAGGGCATGCAATGACTCTTTTTCCCACTTATTTTCCCTGGGCTAGGGGCTGTCCATCTAGGAGTTTAAAGGTGGCAATTTTTCCCATCTTTATCATAGTTTGAGCAGCAATCTTTCCTCCAATGATATCCTTTTTTACACCGGGGGCAGAGAACCCATGGGGGGCATTCAGGAGGCACTCAGGGAGAGACTGGTGCTTTCAGGCACTGTCTTTTCCAATGACCTCTGTCTCCACAGTTAAAACATTTCTCATTTGTGGTGACAGCAGCCACAAAGGCTTGAGCCAGGTAATTAGCTTTGTGGGAGGCTGTGCCCATGTCCTGAGTTGCCACTATCCATCTGTCATAATGGTCATATTTTAAGCCCTGGCATGCTTGTCTGCACTCAGAATTCATTCCTTTCCAAACAATATTTTTGAAGAGTATCTCTGTGGCTATAAATTGGGGATCTTCCTCTCTAGGCTGCTTTTAGTTCTTAAGATAAAGTCAGATAGTGGTTCCTCAGGTTTTTGCCTAGGAAATAATAATGAACTGGCCTGAGTCAGTGGGTGGTGTAATTCTATCCCAGGCCTGTAGGGCGCAAAGGGGGACCTGGTCAAAGTACACTGGGGCCAGTCCAGCCTGTTGCATCCCTGTGCTAAATTCTCCTTCTCCAAGAGCTGCTCATAACCCCAGCCTATGTTAGGTTGCCCTTGATTTCTCTGAACCTGTTGGAGATAGTCATCTCTGTATAGTGCTTCCCATTGTAAAAATAGCGGACCTGGGAGTGCAGATCTATAGACAACTCTCCAGTCCTGTGGACTGTTAAGAGAAGCTCAAAAGCTCTGGAGAATGGATTTTGTCCATGGTGCCTGAACACCATCCTCTCTGACTGCTTGTCTGAGTTCTTTTAACTCACTTGCCTGGTATGGGTACCAGTTTAGAGGGCGAGCTGGAGTCGGAGCTAAATTAACAGGGAACGCCTGTAATTGAACATCTGGGTTATCTGGAATCTGGCACAGTTTTTCTGTAGCAGATAGGGAGGAGGCTGATGCTGTTTCTGGCCTCTTGACAGGGAGTGGCTGATAACTAGGGGAAAGGTTAAGGCTAGCTGCTTGGATGTTTTTATTATCCTGTTCTGTTTTTACTGGGTCTGAAGTTTGGGGACTTTCAGAGGGAATTTTATTGGGGTTCTCAAGGGGAGTTTTAGCAGGTTCTTGAGAGGAGGGTGTCTGCAATTTAATTTTGTTTTCCTTTCCTTGCATGGTTTGGTGAGAAGGCCCTAAGCATTGTCTCACATCACCGAGTAGAGGCAAGAACGTGAGAGATGTGGGGCATTTTCTCTCTGTCTAGTGTCCTATGCCACATGCGTCCAGGATTCTGAATTCCATAAATCTGCAGGGGACATCCACGGGGCAATATTAAGAGTTTCACTCCAAAAGGAGGCAGCCTCCCGCGTGGAAATTTTAACTCCCCGAGTCTTGAGGAGTGTTTTTCTTTTCTTAGCCTGTGGATCTTTTTGGCATGTCTGTTTGTTACCCATGATAAAGAAACATAGGAAGTGCTAGTGGTTAGGGAAAGAGACAGTTCAAAAGACTAGCCTCACGGGAAGAGATAATTTCATGGAGTTGTGCCACAGCTGGCCATATAGAGGACAGAGACTTAAAGTAGATTCAAAGATTAATCTCTCATGGGAAAAGAGTTAAATTCCATGGAGATATACCATAGCTGGTTATGACTACCCTGGTTAGGGGGGTATCTCCTTGTCTCTATTGTAAAACCCTTCAAGATTTCCTTTGCATGGGAGAAATCAGGGCTAAGAGAGACAGCCTGATAAATACCTTTTTTTCCTTCTTCCTTTGGTGGAAATTCGAGCCACATGTTCTGGGTGCCAGTTGTTGTGTGTGGGTCTTTGAGTCATGAGTGACTGCCTTCCACAAGCTGTCCTTCCATTCTTGGTTCAGCTCCAGGACTTGCCTCCTGCCTGCAGGCCAGCAGTCTCTGGGCTCTGCTTCTGCAAGAAGGGGGGAGGGAATATCACGGGAGATCACGCAGAGGAAAAATAAGCATACTCACACACACACACGTGGAGAACTGGGGAGGATAGGAACTCTGTTTATTTTCTGTCAGTGAGGTCTATATATTCAAGACCACTGTGCTTTGGGCAAGGAAGTGGGGAGCAGGTGGAAGGGAGGGGTGAGCCAACTTGATTCTAATCAGGGGGGCTGCAGAGCTCTGGTTTGTGCAACAGGTAACTAGAGGTGTGACATCCTGCTCAATGCCTCAAGGGAATGGGCCTGGAACTTTACAGAGATAGGGAAAAGCAAGAATCATTGTAATATTCCAAATCTTCCGGCAACAGATAACTCTGGAATCCCACAGAAATATCAGATAACTGAAGACCTCCCGGTACAGGTCTTACAATTTCTCGCTTCAAGCCACACACAAAGTTCCATTGCCACATTATTTAAAATATGCAGCTCTGATTAATTACAATACCAAGGCTGAGATGATGCCTTGCACCTTTGGTTCTAAAACTATGAACTTATTAAAATACTTTAACCAGTGATGGAAAACAGAATTTTATATATAATTAAAACCTGACAATATCAAAGGTACTTAGGCTGTTTCACTGAAGGAAAGAAATTGCAGCAGAAGCCATGTAATATGCATATAAAGCTTGGACAAAAACCCCAAACACTCTTAAACAAAACTTGACAAGGTGTACATTTTGATTTTTAAACTAGTTGACTGAACCTTACAAATTTAAGTTTGTTTGTATAGTGTCCATTTTACGTGTCACAACAAATCTCAGACTTTATCACTTGCATAGACTTTTTATCTTCTTCACATAAGCTTTTACTAAAAATAACTTTTTAACATTTTTAAAATTTTTATATCTTTTTTAATTCCATGAGACATAGCATTCATAAAGTGATTCACCCTTAATTGTGCAGATTTACTAAGTAATTAACATTTATTTCCTGTGTAACAAGATTAGAGAGTTATCTCAAATACAGTAGTATAAACAGGGGATAGTTTGAAAAATCACAGAAATGCTCAATAAAAATTGAGCTCTTCCTTTCAAACATCTCAGGACTAAACACCCTCTATATCCACCCAGGCAACCATGCCACTTGCTTTCTGGCAGGGATGCTAATGGCCAATGACAAACAGCTTTACACAGCAACTTTTTAAATTTTCCTTCTGGGCCAAAGACTATGTCTATGAGGATTCAAGTAGCCCTGTCAGGCCTCCAATAGCAGATTGTGAAGGGCCTAAAGTCTGCCCTTCCTTCCCAGACACAATGCCAGACACATAAAATCTGTCATGTTACATTTTACATTTTGAAATATGGAAGACTATTTTAAATACCTTTCAGGCATTTATTTATTAAAACGTTCTCTGCCAAATTTTCATATTAGCTTAAAATTTAATTTAGTCTCTATGTATCTCTGAGGTTGCCAACTCAATGCCACAAAAAAACACCTTCTCCACCAGTGAATGTGACCAGCATCCACATGGAGAGCCCCATGGTCAGCCTCTGTTTTCCTGGTGAAGCTACTAGATGTTAATACTGACCTGTTGTTTTTTTTTTCACATAAATGTATTTTTATTTTTTTAACAAATCTAAACCCGTGTTCTGCCCATTCCCCCACCCCACCAGAGCTCATGCATTCTGCCAAACATGCTTTTCATCTCTTTCTCAGTCTTTCTCAATATTCTCCATGAGGAAGTTGACTCTTTTGAGCAAAAGTTCACTGTTTCAGTCAGTTCTTTGATGCAGTCATTTCTGTTGTTGTTGATGTTGTTTCCAATATGCATTATGCCCAACTGCTTTGGACAAAAGCTCAGGGGGCCCTACACAAAGAATACTTACAACTAGGTAATTGGAGCTAGCATCCACAGATGAGGGATACCATTCATCGTTTGTTTTTCTGGGACTGTGTTACTTCACTCAGCATAATGTCCTCTATCTCCAGTTATTTTCCTGCAAAGCTCATGATGTCACTTTTCTTTACTGCTGCATAGAAATACATTGTGTAGATGTACCACATTTTCTCTATCCACTCATCAGTTGAGGGGCATTTAGGTTGGTTCCAGATCCTTGCTATTGTGAAGAGAGCTGCAGTAAACATGGCTGTGCATGTATCTCTGTGGTGGCATGAGTCTTGAGGGTACATACCCAGGAGTGGTACAGCTGGGTCTGGTGGCAAGTTCATTCCAAGTCTTCCAAGGGTTCTCCACACTACTTTCCATAGTGGCTGTACAAGTTTACATTCCCACCAGCAGTGGATGAGTGTTCCCCTTTCCCCACAACCTCTCCAGCACTTGGTATCATTTGTTTTCTTGATCCTAGCCAGTCTTATTGGAGTAAGATGATATCTTAAAGTGGTTTTCATTTGCATTTCCTTAATGATTAGTGATGTTGAACAGTTCTTGAGGTGTTTCTCAGACATCTCTAATTCCTCACTTGTGAAGTCTCTGTTCAGTTCTTTGCTCCATCTATTGAGTGGGTCATTTGTTTTCTTTTTTCTTTGTTTTTTGAGTAGTTTATATATTCTGGAAATCAATGCTTTGTCAGATGTATCTGCAGTGAAGGTTTCCTCCCACTCTGTGGGATTTCTCTTCACTTCCTTGATTGTTTCTTTTGATGTACAGAAGCTTTTGAGTTTAATGAGGTCCCATTTGTCAATTGTCGACCTTAATTCTTGTGCAGCTGCTGTCTGATTTAGGAAGTCTTTTCCTACGCCTATGTCTTGTAGTCTGCTGCCAACTTTTTCTTCTATCACCTTCAGAGTTTGGGGTTTCACGTTGAGGTCTTTAATCCATCTGGAGTTGACTTTTGTACAGGGTGAGAGGTAGGGGTTTAATTTCATTCTTCTACAAGTGGTGATCCAGTTTTGCCAACACCACTTGCTGAAGATGCTGTCTTTTCTCCATTGTGGTTTCTTGGCCCCCTTGTCAAATATGAGATGGCTGAAATTGTATGTGCTCAGATTTGGATCTTCGGTTTTGTTCCATTGGTCAACAGGTCTGTTTTTGTGCCAGTACCAGGCTGTTTTTATGACTATAGCCCTGTAGTATAGTTTAAAATCTGGTATAGAGATCCCTCCTGTGTAGCTCTTTTCACTCAGGATTGATTTGGCTATTCGGGGTCTTTTGTTTCTCCAAATGAATTTAAGAACTTTTGTTTCCAAGCCTGTGAAGAAACTCTTGGGGATTTTGATTGGGATTGCATTAAATCTATACAAGAGTTTTGGTAAAATGGACATTTTTACAATGTTAATTTTCCCAATCCATGAGCATGGGAGGTTTTTCCATCTTCTGAGGTCTTCTTCAATTTCTTTCTTTAAGGGTTTAAAATTTTTGTTGTAGAGGTCTTTGGTGTCTTTGGTTAGGTTTGTTCCTAGGTATCTTATTGTTTTTGAGGCTATTGTGAGTGGGAAGGTCTCTTTGAATTCTTTCTCCAGTTGCTTGTTCTTGGTGTAAAGAAAGGCCATTGATTTTCTAAGGTTAATTTTGTATCCTGCCACTTTGCTGAAGCTGTTAATCGTTTCTAGGAGTTTTCTGGTGGAGTTTTTTGCATCTCTTAAGTAAACAATCATATCATCAGCAAATAGGGATAGTTTGACTTCCTCTTTTCCAATTAGTACTCCTTTAATATCCTTTTCTTGCCTTATTGCTCTAGCAAGTGTTTCAAGCACTATATTGAAGAGGAGTGGTGATAGGGGGCAGCCTTGCCGAGTTCCTACCTTTAAAGGGAATGTTTCCGTCATTTCCCCATTTAGGATGATATTGGCTGTGGGTTTCCTGTATATGGCTTTGATTACATTGAGGAATGATCCCTCCAATCCAATTCCTTCTAGGACTTTAAGCATGAAGGGATGCTGGATTTTGTCAAAGGCTTTTTCAGCATCAATTGAGATGATGGTGTGGTTTTTGTCTTTGATTCCGTTTATGTGTTTGATGATGTTTATTGATTTTCGTATGTTGAACCATCCCTGCATCTCTGGTATGAATCCAACTTGGTCATGATGGATGATCTTCTTGATGTGGGTCTGTATGCGATTTGCCAGTATTCTGTTTAGAATTTTGGCATCTGTGTTCATGAGGGAGATGGGTCTATAATTCTCCTTTTTAGTTGGATCTTTGCCTGGTTTTGGTAATAGAGTGATGTTGGCTTCATAGAAGGAATTTGGGAGAATTCCCTCTGATTGTATACTTCTAAACAGTTTCAGAAATAATGGTTGTAGGTCTTTTTGAAATGTTTTATAGAATTCTGCTGTGAAACCGTCTGGGCCTGGGCTTTTTTTAGTTGGGAGGCTTCTTACTACATCCTCTATTTCTTCATATGTTATGGGTCTGTTTAAGCTGCTGGTCTCCTCTTGGCCAAGCTTTGGTGATTCCCAAGATTTCAGATATTCATCCATTTCTTCTAGATTTTCAAACTTGGTAGAATATAGGTTCTTGTAATATTCCCATATAATTTTCTTGATCTTTTCCTTGTCCGTTGTGATATTTCCCTTTTCATCACAGATTGTATTGATTTGGAGTTGTTCCTTCTTTCTTTTTGTTAACTGGGCTAGAGGTCTGTCTATCTTGTTTATTCTTTCAAAGAACCAACTTTTGGCTTCATTGATTTTTTGTATTGTTTTCTTTGTTTCTATTTCATTGATTTCTGCTCTGATTTTTGTTATTTCTTCCTGTCTGTTGCGTTTAGGGTTCATCTGTTGTTGCCTCTCAAGTGCTTTTAGCTGTAGTGTTAGATCATTCACTTGTGCTCTTTCTGTTTTTCTAATGTAGGCACCCAGGGCTATAAATTTCCCTCTTAGGACTGCTTTTAAGGTATCCCATAAGTTTTGTTGTGTTGTATTGTCATTGTCATTCAGTTCCAGGAATGTTTTTATTTCTTTCTTTATCTCTTCCTTGACCCATTCATTATTCAAGAGTGTGTTGTTTAGTCTCCATGTGTTCTTGTAGGCAGGAGGGCTTGTCCTGGTGTTGATGTTGAGCTTCATTGCACTGTGGTCTGACAGGATGCATGAAATTATTTCAATCTTTTTGTATTTGTAGAGGTTTCTTCTGTGTCCCAGGATGTGGTCGATTTTGGAGAATGTTCCGTGGGGTGCTGAGTAGAAAGTGTATTCTCTGGTATTAGGATGGAATGTTCGGTAGAGGTCTATGAGGTCCATTTGGTGTATCATATCGTTCAGTTCAGATGTCTCTCTGTTTATTTTTTGTCCTGTTGACCTATCCAAAGGACTCAGTGGGGTATTGAAATCTCCCACTATGAGTGTGCTGGGGTTAGTCTGTGACTTGTGGTCCTGGAGAATTGTCTTTATAAAGTTTGGTGCACCAGAATTTGGGGCATATATATTCATAATTGTGAAATCTTCTTGGTGGATTGTTCCTTTGATGAAAATGTAATGGCCTTCTTTGTCTCTTCTGATTTCTTTTACTTTGAAGTCTATTTTATCCGATATTAAAATAGCAACACCTGCTTTCTTTTTGGTACCATTTGCTTGGAATATTTTTTTCCATCCCTTCACTTTAAGGTGGTGCCTGTCCTTGAAGGTAAGATGTGTTTCTTGCAGACAGCATATCGATGGATTCTGTTTCCTAATCCAGTCTCCCAGTCTATGTCTTTTGATTGGGGAATTTAGTCCATTAATATTTAAGGTTATGACTGATAGGTTTGTGTTGCTTCCTTTTGCCTTATTATCCATCTGCGGTTTTGATTTAGGTTTCTACTTCTGCAGTTATGCTTTTATTGATTTCTCCTTCTAGTTGCCTGGGGTTGGTTGCTCCTTTCTTCTGTTCTTTGGATTGCTTCAAGTATTCTCTGAAGGGTTGGTTTTCCGGACATGTATTCTTTCAAGTTGTTTATGTCATGGAAGATTTTCCTCTCTCCTTCCACTATGATTGACATTTTTGCTGGGTATAGTAACCTGGGCTGGCATCCATTGTCCCTCAACACTGGGAATGCTTTGCTCCAGGTTCTTCTTGCCTTCATCGTTTGCTGTGAGAAGTCCGTTGTTATTCTGATAGGTTTCCCCTTATAGGTCACTTGTTGTTTTTCTCTTGTCGCTTTAAGAATTTTCTCTTTGTTTTGGGTGTCCAGCATTTTAACTATGATGTGGCGTGGAGAATTTCTTTTCTGATCTTGTCTGTTTGGAGTTCTATGTGCTTCTTGTATTGGTATTGGTTTGTCCTTTTTTAGTTTGGGGAAGTTTTCATCTATTATTCTGTTGAAGATCTGATCAATACCTTTCTCTTGGGATTCTTCTCCTTCCTCTATTCCTATGATGCGGAGGTTTGATCTTTTCATAGTGTCCCACAGCTCCTGGTTGTTCCATTTTTGTGTATTTTTAAATTTTTCATAATCTTTCCTTGAGGTTTTTAGTTGTTCTGTGTTGTCCTCCAGGTCTGATATTCTTTGTTCTGCTTCCTCCATTCTGCTTCTGAGGCTTTTTTCATTCCTTTCCTCTTGAATGGATGAGTGTTTGATTTCCTTTTTCATTTCCTCTTCTGATTTCTTTAGTGTTTCTATTTCTTTTTGGAGCTTCTCGATCTCTTTTTGTAGCTCTTTTGTTTGCTGGTTGGTTTCTTTTTCTTTTTCAGCATGGGATCTTTTCAGTGTTTCTACTTCCTTCCGGAGCTTGTCATTCTCTCTCTCTCGGTCCTCATTCTCTTTTCTTAGTTCTTTAATTTGTTCTTTATGATCTTGTAGTTCTTTAAGTATGTTCCCAATTGTGTTTCTGATGTCTGTGTCCTGGGGCATCCCCGGAGGGATCCCACTGCAGGAGTCATCCATAGGGTTGGTAAAGCTTGGCGTGGGATTATCCTGCACCTTTCCAGTGTAGTCTCTTCTTCGTGATCCTGGCATATGGGCTTCTCCTTGCCTGTATTCCAATGTGAGTCCTGAATGCCTCTTCACTGTGTTGAAGGCGTGCTTTGCTTGCCTCCTTCAGATCCTTCTTCGTAATCTCAGTTGGCGGGGGGGGGGGGGGCCTTCAGCCCGCGCCCCGGCACCTGCCGCTGGGCTCAGGAGATCTCAAATCTCAAGAGTCACACAAGCGTGCCTTTAATACCGGCTGGGAGGATAACTCCGCCCCCACAGCCACTAGATCTAATCAAGCCAAAGACCACACCTTTAATCCCAGCTGGGGGGATAACTCCAACCTCACAGCCACAAAGGCCAATCAAACCAAAGACAGCAGGACCAAACGATCAGCAATCAGCTCGCCAAGGCACCCAGTTCCTACCTGTCTTCCCCTCTTCCTGCCGCTGGGCTCAAGAGATCTCAAATCTCAAGAGTCACACAAGCGTGCCTTTAATACCGGCTGGGAGGATAACTCCGCCCCCACAGCCACAAAATCCAATCAAGCCAAAGACTGCTCCTTTAATCCTAGCTGGGAGGATAACTCTGACCCCACAGCCACGAACGCCAATCAAGCCAAAGACAGCTGGACCAAGGGATCAACAGTCAGCTCTGCTGAGGCACCCATTTCCTACCTGTCTCCTGCTCTTCCTTCTGCTGGCCTCAGGAGATCTCAGATCCAATACTGATCTGTTACAAGGTAACAGCTCCTAACTCAAACTCAATGGAAAACGAGTGAAATGTCTTCAGAGTGTACTTTTAAGAAGAGGTACTTTTTGCTTATGAAAAGAAACCAGTGAATCTTCTAAGAATAGTAAAAGGGAATGTTTAACAGTTTTAGCTCACATGCCAGTTTACTTGTGAATCAATTTGATATCAACTAAATCATTAGCATTAGATTCAAGCCAAGAAATTTTACAATGTGGACATGACACAAGAAATGGTCTCAGTAAACAACATGGGACTCTTGAGTCCCTTATGCCCTCTCCTTGTCTATGAAGGGAGGGACTGAGTTTTTCTGCAGACATGCATATGCTATCATATGGACTAGTTCAAAATCACTCTGACTGGATCTGTGGGTTTTTTCCAAGGAGAATTTAACTGCTGCCCATGAGTTACCTCAACAACAGTTACAAGCAAGACATATTAAGATTTCCACAGCCCCTGAAATACTCCTGCATTTACTTAAATAAAATTTAAAAATTTTACACCACTTTTAAAATTTATCATAAAATATGAATTCCATATAACCCTCCAGGAGAAGGCATTGTTGAACATGCTGATCATATGTTAAAATGTCAACCTGAAAAACTTAAAGAAGCAGGAACCTAGTGTGTATGACTTAATTAGCCCACATAATTTATTAAACCATTCTCCTTTTATTTTATTTTTTTTCTCTTTCTGCAGCTGAAAGGCACTGGGAGGGTCAGGATACCCTTTTTGGGTGGGCCCCATGAATAGGAAGACACAAGCACCTGTCCATCAAGTGGAAGCAAGGAAAAGCAAGATGCCAGCCCAGGGCATGAAAGAACCAGCATTGCTATCTGGGACAGATGGAAGTTCTCTGCCACAGGAAACCCAGGACTTCTCAGTGGGTGTTAACACCTCTCTGCTCTATGGGAAATTGAGGTGAATTTGTGTGTGTGTAAAGAGGTCCACTGGTTGCAGTCAAAGTGATTTAAGAATTTGGGAAGAGTGGACCAGGTGGTAAATTAGAACTTGTAGTTTCAGGGAAACACAGCTACCCCCTAACACATTCACAATAGATTGCTTAATGTTAATGCAGTGGCTGTGACATGGTGGGGTCAACAGAATCACTGAGGAATCAAGACATGCTGGCTCCACTGTATCTAAATATCTGCTTTTTCTGTACAATGAATACAAGCATTCTTTTGGTAAACGCTAATTTCATTTATCGTAGATTTTTATGACACATTTTTATTTTTTTATTTTTAATTTAATTTTTTTTTTTACATGTATAAATGTACTGTCTGTATGTAGGTTTGTGCAACTGTGTCGTGCAATGCCATGGAAGTCAGAAGAAGGCGTTGGACTCTCCTGGAACTGGAGTTAAAGATGGTTCTCAGCAACCATGCGGGTGCTGGAAATTGAACCCTGTTCCTCTGCAAGAGCAATCATTGCTCTTAACCACTAGGCAATCTCTCCACTAGGCGATCTCTCCAGCCCCAATAACTCATTTTTAAAATTTTGTACTGTTCTTATCCTGCCTGATGTGATTTTGCTTTTGTGTGTGTGTGTGTGTGTGTGTGTGTGTGTGTGTGCGTGTGTGTGTGTGTGTGTGTTCTGTGACATAGAATAGGGAGAGACAGTTTTTCTGGCCGGTGGAATCAAGCTGGTGTCCCCAGATGTCCCCAAGCACTGCTTCTTCCACTGAGATTGACTCAGCATATAGAGTGAGTCCCCCTTTCAAGATCAGCTCTTCCTCACCCAGCAGTAATCTGTACCTAACAGTTCTCCCAGTAAGACTGGGTCCTGCTGCCCATTTCCACAGTTCTATGCTGGAGTTTTGTCACTTTCGTTGACATCAGTCTTATACATGTTCAAACCGTTGTTCTTGTACGTGTTCAAACCATTGCTGGAGTTCACATGAGAAGGTCCCAGTAGCCTGTAGGAAGGTGTTTCCATATGGTATGCAACTCAACACCAGGCTCTTACATTCTTCCTCTTCTTAGTCCACAGTGTTCCTTGAGCCCTGGCTGGATGAGTATGATGCAGTACTCGTGTGAAGGACAGACATTCTGAAGTCTAGCCTTATTTTGGGTCAGCCATTTGTGTCCTTTTGGTTTCATGGCCCTCTGTTGCCTGAGACAGATTTGTTGAGGAGAGTCAAAAGATGCATTAGAATTCTCTCTATCTCTTTATTGCTCTATGTTCCCTGAGCCTTAGGTGTAGAGATTTCATTGTATAGGTGTCACCAGTGTTGGTTGATTCACAATCTCTCTGAGCAGTTGTGGAACTCTGTAATAGATTCTGTCGATACCATTGCTTTCTAAATACCTTTGGTTACTTAGTTTCTTGTGTTTCAAAGTCTATGAGTGATGGGAACTTAAAGTTAACATACATGTGCAATGTGGTGATTCTAGTCCCATCAGCATGTGTGATGGTGTTTTGGTTACTTTTATTTCCTTTCTCCATTTAACACCAGAACAAAAAGCAGGTTATGGCAGAGAATAGTTATTTTATCTTACATATTTTACTTCACCATCAAAAGAATCTAAAGAGGGGTTCAAGGCAGGAACTTGAAACACTCACCATAGAGGAACCCTGGCTACCAACTAGCTAGCCCAGATTGTTCAGGTACAACACTATGTTCGGTGCGCACTCACCCATGAGGGGCTGTCAACATGTACAGAGCATCTTTTCTTTATGGATTACATAGAAATTAAAAAATCACATGAATGGTCTCAGGCTGGTCCAATGGAACAAATTTATCAACATGGATGTTTTAGGATGTGAGTTCCCAAAGCCCAATAAAATGCAGAGACACCTAAGACCAGATGGCTCCCAGAATCCTGCTCTACCAGGCCGGCTTTAGGTTATGGAAAAACAGGCCATCACAGCTTACTCAGGAATCTTCCATATTTTTTGAAAGCCAGTGATTTCTGCAAAGTGCACTATCCACCCCCACTCTGACTAAATCCTAATGCCTCCTTCTTCCTTTAATTCCCAGGCCAGATGCCATTCAGTGTTGACTCTATCTTTTCCCTGAGCCTAGCCCCAGCTACCCTGAATTAAACTTTGTTTTGGAAAGCCTAAACCTCGTGGTCTTTTATTTTGGGGGGAGTGCACCATAACCTAACATTCTGGTGCTTCATGACTCAGATCACCATTTTGCCCCTGTCCCCCCTTCCTGGCCCCTCAGGGTATCAGGTAAGGCCTTCAGTCAAGTTGGTTTCCTGGTGCAGGCTAAGTAGCACTCACCATCATTCCACTAAAGGTACCATCTCTTCTCCTTATCCTACCCTACTCTATTTCCCTGTGACTGTGTGTGAGAGTTAGAGTGCACATTATGGTTCCATTGCTCTCAGGCTATGGAATCTGATTGGGCCCTAATCTGCAGTTCTGCTGGGGTCATTTAACCTAATCGTGCACTCACCACATACGTGGTTACTGACAACGGGGTTTATACACGAGGCCCTCATGGTAAGACCCCTTAAGTCACTTTGTGGGTGGCTGGCCGGATGGGCACCTGAGTGAGGGGAGATTTTATCTCCCACCCCTACCTTCTGTATAACCTGGTGTGTGTTCTGCCCCCCCTCAACATTTCCTGCGTGAATTCTACCGTTTTCTGCCTCTGTCTTCCCTCTGATTCTCTTCCTTCATTCTTTTTAGCCTCCTATTAAAGGATGCAGTTCCTCCGTTCCATTTTGGACCCCAGAGTGCTGGTATATCAGGGATCCCCTGATTTTTCCATCTGGATTGCTGTCCACTGGGGTGTTGGGGACAAAATCTGGTCCTGTTTCCTGGTCTCCCCTGTGAATTTCGGGATGCTGATTTTCACAGGCCTGTGGATCCCATCTCAGAGGCCCCCACTTTGGTAGTCTATACCTGGGTCCTCTGACCAGCACCCCTGATACTAGGGCGGATGTGCCCTAGCCCTTAGACAGTGCTTTTTGAGGCTAAATATCTTTACTTCCTTCCTACAGATCTTTTCTCTCTCTCTCTCTCCCTCTCTTCCTTTCCTCTCTTCCTTATCCTCTATCCCATAATATGGGAGCCTCACACTCTAAAGGAGAGGACCAGGGTCTCACCCCATTGGAGTGTGTGGTGGTTTGCATGAGTGTCCCCCATAGGATGTAAGTATTCAGACATTTGTCTCCATTTGGTGGCGCTGTTTTTGGAGGTCTTAGAAGGTGTGGCTATGCTGGGGGAAGTGTGTCACTGGGGGCAGGCTTAGTGAGTTTTAACAAGCCTCTGTGGTCTACAGTTGCCCTCTCTGTTTCCTGTGCTCTTTGAGAGATGTGACCCTCGGTTTTCTGCTCCAGATCCAGCCGCCATGCCTCCCGCCACAATGGACTCTAATTCCCTGGAACCACCAATCGTAAGCTCAAATAAACTCTTCCTTTGACAAGTTCCTTGGTCATGGTGCTTTATCACAGCAATAGAAAAGTGACTAATATAGTTATTGGTACCAGAGAGTGGGCTGTTGGCTGTGAAGAACCTGACCATGTGTATGTTTGGAGAAGTGGGGAAGACTTTGGAACTTTGGGCTGGAAAGGCTGTTGATTATTGTAAGCAGAGCTTAAAGGGCCATTCTAGTGGAGGCCTGGAAGAAAGCATGGCTGCAACAGATGTGGTTCCAGGGGAAAATAAAGACTTAGCCAGCAACTGGGATATTTTGATAAAGAGTCTGGCAGCAGTTTGCCCAAAGCCCACATGCTTGCCTGATACTAAGTTGAAAAGCAGTGACTAATGTTTTGTCAGAGGATATTTCAAGACAGCCTAGTGTGGAAATGGTGGCGTGGATTTTAATGGTAGAATATTGTGCAGACTACAGTGAAGAAGACAGATGGGGCAGAAAGAAATGCAGAATGTACAGTTTGGATCTGATAACTGCACTAGGAAGATTAAAGGTGGGGCCAAGTATGTAAAGGAGAGGCTCCCTTTCATAAGGAGATTAAAACAATTAAGGAGAGGCCTGGAGTTTACAAGTAAACAAAAGAATCAGTACCTCAGGGCAAGACCACAACCAGCTAATCCTCCAACAAGTCCAGGGCAGAGAAAAGTTGCAAATGTGGTTGGAATGTACCAGGGTCCATCCCAGGATGCAGCCAAACTCGGCAGTTCATTCACGTGGTGCTGGCGTTTAGAGGCATGAAGTCGCAAGAGTGAAGGGGTCATCAGTTCTTCCTCCACGGTTTCAGAGATCCAAAGAGGCCAGAGTAGTGAACAGCAGGGGTGTCCTTGAATAAAGAAGGCCCTGATAGGCCATTGACTGAAGCTGTGATGTGAAGCCTGGTTGGCAGGGAGACCAAGAAGACTTAGATGCCAGACCTGTGGAGATATTTGCCAAGGAGAGCTGCATACAGAGGAGTGGTACAGACCTAAGAAAGATGTATGTTGCAAGAAAAGCTGGAAGAGCTGAGCACTCTATGCCCTTTTGGAAGTCAAGTCTCAGAAGTTGCATGTGGAGCTACAGGGATTGGGTTGCCCTGCTGGTTTTCGGTTTTTTTTTGGTCCAGTATTTTCCCACTATGCCTCTATTCCTCCCTTTTGGAATGGGAATGTGTATTCAGTTTCCACTGTACATTGGAGTATGTAATTTGCCTTTTGAGTTACGGAGCTTACAGTTAAGAGATTGGCCTGAGTCTCAGAGGAGACTTTGGACTGTGGACTTTTGAATGGCATTGAGACTAGTAAAGACTATGGGGACTTTTAAGGTTGGACTAAATGCGTTTTGCAGTTTATATGGTCAGGAGCCTATGGGGGCCAGGGAGTGGAATGTGGTAGTTTGCATGAGTGTCCCCCATAGGCTGTAAGTATTCAGACATTTGTCTCCAGTTGGTGGCGCTGTTTTTGGAGGTCTTAGAAGGTGTGGCTATGCTGGGGGAAGTGTGTCACTGGGGGCAGGCTTAGTAAGTTTTAACAAGCCTCTGTGGTCTACAGTTGCCCTCTCTGTTTCCTGTGCTCTTTGCGAGATGTGACCCTCGGTTTTCTCCTCCAGATCCATCTGCCATGCCTCCCGCCACAATGGACTCTAATTCCCTGGAACCACCAATCGTAAGCTCAAATAAACTCTTCCTTTTATAAGTTCCTTGGTCATGGTTCTTTATCACAGCAACAGAAAAGTGACTAATACAGAGTGTTTCTGATGTTCTTTGAAATAACTCAATCTCTCTAAGGAAATTAATCCTAAAGTCCTTAAGAGACTCTGCTCTACTATCTGGCCAGGATATCAATTAGATAACAGTATTATCTGGCCTGAAACAGGTAGCTTAGATCCTAAAATTCTTACAGACTTTTACCAGCGCTCTCATAGATGGTTGGAATGTCTGTACGTACAGGCATTCTTTGCCCTTCACCTCACATCTTTCTCTCTATTCCTCCTGCCACCCCCATCAGGTTCTTGTTGGCAAAATGGTAACACCCAGGTTTGGGTCACAGACCACTAAGGAAGCCTCCTGTCTCCCTACCTATACCCTAGCCCAGAGCTCCACATCTGCTTTTGACCTTGATGTGGCCAACCTAGACCCCCCACTGGACTCTGCCCCTCCTCCCACAGCTCCAGCCTTGGCTACCCCAGCAGTTCTCTCTCATCTACCTATCCCTCCTCCCACTGCTCCAGTCTTAGTACCTCTTTCTCCTCCACCTGCCCTTCCTCCCACAGCTCCAGCAACCACTATCCCTTTGCCTGCCCTTCCCTCGGCCTTTTCTCTGCCACCTGCCACAGTCTCCTCTCCTCCAGACTCTTCCCCCATCTCCCATCACACCTTCTCCCGTACTGATCCAGGTGGACTCTTTCCACTCTGACAAGTACCAGGGGCACGTGGCTTAGTCAGAGTACAGGTCCCCTTTTCCTTGACTGATTTATCACAGATTGAAAAGCTATTAGTATCTTTTTCCATGGACCCTGCCAGGTTTATTAAAGAATTTTGTATGCTCACCCAGAGCTATGATCTTTCCTGGCATGATCTGTTTGTGATTCTCTCTAACTCCCTTACTCCTGATGAAAAGGAACGGGTCTGGGAAGCTGCCCAGGCTCATGGAACTAAGGCTCATAATGAAAACCGTGCACTGCCTGTGGGGGAAATAGCTGTACCTAAACAAGACCTGGGCTGGAATTATCAAATCCCAACAGCAGGTGAACCCAACCCTGATATCGTGGCCATGAACTGCATGATCACCTGCCTCATAGAAGGTCTTCAAAAGGCCTCTTGTATGACTCGGGGAGTCATACAAGATAAGGATGAGAACCACTCCCAAGTTTTAGCTCTGATCAGATACACGAGATATGATCCTGAGTCTCAGGTAGGGATCCTTATGATTCTTCAGTCAGCTCGTGATATACTAAAAAAGCAGTCATTTAGAACAGGGAGCAGACACTCCTCAGGGAGAGCTGCTTGAAATGGCATTTAAAGTCTATAATGGCCGGGAAGACTTGGAGAGGGCTGATATTGAGCCCAACATGGCCAAACCTGCCGCCTCCTTGGTGCCGCCCTGCAGGCTCCTCCCAGGAGACCTCCCACTGCCAACTCACGCCAATGGAGAAATGAAACGGACTCTGAGCTGTCAGTGCCCTGTTCAAAGTGTGGACAAGCGAGACACTGGTCCCAAATCTGCCCCACACCCCCCTCAACCAAGGGGACCATGCCCTGCATGTGGAGAAAAGGGCCACTGGAGAAATGATTGTCCTACTGTGCAGATGCATGGGAGAACCATCCCCCCTGAGGCCCCACCCCCACTCTGTTCTGATGCTGTTCACGACATCTTGGGACTGGTGGCTGAAGACTGATTCAGCCCTGCACCTCCACTCCAGAATGCTTTGTTTGCTATCACCATGGAGGATCCCAGGGTCAGTGACCACGTGGCAGGTAAGACTTTTATTTTCATAATAGACATGGGTGCTATGTGGTCAGTTCTCCCCTCCTACTTAGGCAAAACTTTTTCCTCACAGCTCTCCATGGAAGGTGTTGAAGGAAAGACCCACAATCCTAAGTGTACAGGCTTTGTTCACTGTGTTATCTGGGATATTCCCCTCACCCACTCCTTCTTAGTCATATCCTCCTGCCCCTGTCCTCTTCTAGGTAGAGATTTAACACAAAACCTCTCATTTTAAATTAAATTCCTTCCTTCCCACTCTCCAATTTTCCTTCTTACTTCAGTTCCTCCCTGTCAATCTCCACCTGGCTCCTGGTCACTCCAGGCCTCTGAGGTTAATCCTAGGGTGCGGGACACGTACCTCGGGGCTGGCCTCCTACCACACCCCAATTTGTATTGCTCTCAAAGATTCCTCTGTCTTCCATTGTAGGCCTCAATACCCTATTGCCCATAAACACAGGAAGGGTCTCAAACCAATTATTCAGAGATTACTCAAGGCAGATCTCCTCAAACCTACCCACTCTCACTATAACACTCCAATCTTCCCTGTGCTCAAGCCTGATTGGTCCTACCACCTAGTGCAAGACCTTCACCTTATCAATGTGGCTGTAGTTCCTATACATCTGGTAGATCCCAACTCTTATAATCTCCTGTCCCATATTTCCCCCTCCACAGTTCACTTTACTGTATTAGACCTTAAAGATGCCTTTTTTTCCATCCCCCTGCAGTTCTCCCTCAGGGGCTTAGGGACAGCCTTCACTTATTTGGTCAGGCCCTGGCCCAGAATCTTTCTGCCTTAGACTTATGACCGTCCATGGTGCTGCAATGTGTGGATGATTTCCTCCTTTGCTTTCCCTCCCTTGCCTTCTCTAAAATCCACACTTCTCTCCTTCTCAACTTCCTTGGTGAGAAAGGATACTGGGTCTCTCCTTCCAAAGCCCAGCTCTCCCTTCCTCAAGTCAAGTACCTTGGATTCCTGCTCACCCCAACCTCCAGCACCTTAACTATTGATCACAAAAACCACCTCAAAAATCTTTGCCCCCCCCCCACAACTAAGGAAGCAATCCTTTCTTTCCTGGGTATAGAGGGATATCTAAGGACTTGGATTCCTAATTTTGCTCTCCTGGCAAAGCCCCTGTACGAAGATTCAAAGGGGGATATCTCTGAACCTGTGGATCCTTTAGGCCCTGTTAAGGCTGCCTACTTTTCTGTTGGGTATTCTCTTCTTGAAGCCCCTGCTCTTGCCCTTCCAGACCTCACTGCCCCCTTGCTCCTCTATGCCTGTGAGAACAGGGATTGGCACTAGGTGTCCTAGGCCAGATGAAGGGACCTACGTTTGCTTTATCTAAGCAACTGGACTCCCCATACGAGGCTGGCGGCCTTGCCTCCAAGCGCTGGCTGCTACAGACCTTTTAGCCCAAGAAGAACTTAAGCTGACCCTAGGACAACACATTGTTCTCTCTCCTCACTCCCTTCAGGATCTACTCACACACACTTCTCTGGCTATTCTGCCACGATCCAAACTCCAACTGTTCCATGCTACTTTTTTCGAGAACCCATCTCTCAGCCATGATTCATGCTCTCCCCTTAATCTTGCCACCCTCCCACCTTTGCCTGGACCCATTTCTCATTCCTGTCCAGAAGTATTTCAAGAACTTGCTTACCAGGAACCCTGGATCTCCCTTAATCCCTTGCCTGATTCTAAGTTTACTTGGTTTGTGGATGGAAGCTCCACTTTCAGCTTGACAGGGTCTCATGGAGCAGGCTATGCCATTGTCTCTCCACCAGACATCATTGAGAGCAGGATCCTCCCCCTGGAATCACCTCTCAGAAGGCAGAACTGGTGGCTCTTACTAGAACACTGACTTGCTCGTGTACAGACGATGACCATATATACTGATTGTAAATATGCTCAACATATCCTCTATCACCATGAAGCCATTTGGAAAGAGAGGGGACTCTTAACCACAAGGTGTACCCCAATCACCAATGGCCCCCTCATTCTCAAGCTTTTAGAAGCTTCTTATATCCCTTCCAAAGCAGCTGTTGTTCACTTCAGGGGTCATCAGCATACAGCTGATCCCTTAGCACAGTGCAATTATTTGGCAGACTGTGCAGCCAGAGAAGCTAGCCAAACCCCTTGTAGAGCCTCTAATATCTCTTTCCTGACCTCTGCTGCCTTCTCCCTCTCTTATCCCTCTAAGAAGTACTCCCACCTCTCTGCTATAGGTGCCACAACAGGACCAGATGGCTGGCTAACCCTTAGGGACAGATACTGTCTACCTGAGGACCAAGCCCTCCCTATTTTGACTAGATTACACCAGATTTTTCACATTGTATTGTGTGCACTCTACAAGTTTCTGGACCCTCTTCTCTATCACCCCAAACTTTTCCAAATTACCACTGATATCTCTCACTCTTTCCCAAACTGAGTCTATTATGGAAATCAGGCCATCAAGAACATCCATTCAGACATTAGATTGGAGCACCCAGACACTGTAATTTTGTCTGTGGTCCCATGGAAGCTAAAGTTCAAAGTGCCTGATGTGAAGTAATTATTTTCACAAGTGTAGGAAGCTTTATTTTTATGCTGAACAGGACCACACAGCTCTGCTAAGTGGAAGGGGAAAACAGTGCCCACTTTGCAGACACTGTGGGGAGCTAAACCCTCAGTGCAGATGTCATCTGGCTCCTTCCAGTATACTGACCTGGGTGGTACTTCCAACTCAGGCCCTTAGCTTGGACCCACGAGACACATGTTCAACTCTTGGCCTTGACTTCCTACCTGCCCAGAGACTGCTGAACCCTGGACAGGAATTTAAGGCTGATGGCTGTAGGCCTATCTTCAGCCTATGTCCACTCACAACACCAGCTACCCAGATTGGTGGCCTGAGAGGGGACCTCTTTCCAACCCACTGGCCACCCGAATGAAATGCAGGTCTACCTTGGCCTGTATGTGTGCAATAATTAATAAAAATGATGGGTGGGAATTCCATGATGATGTTACTATGAAATTCAAATTTATTCCTTACTACATCCTGCTTTTATAAAGTAAATGATGTCAGTTCCCAGAGCCAATCATAGGCCCCCCAACTCTGTGCCACTGCACATCGTTGCCCCACCCAGCATCACCCAACTAGGCCACTAGGCCACATTGTTTTTTCCTCCTTGGGGTGTGGTCAAACACTCAGCCATCTGGTGCCCTGAGGCATGCTAGCTGAGAACTAGCCTGAAATTCAAACTGGATCTTCCTACATCCCCCCCTTTATTTTTCGTGAGGCAGACAAGTCAATGGGAGAGGTTGGCATCTATAAAGGAACCTGTTCTTACACACATGATTACTTAAACCTATCTTGAGAGCTGGGTGGAGTTGGCCAGACCTAAGATTTTTATGTTCTACACTAAAACCAATTTGTACTAAAAAAAAATAACCATGGGTAATAATACATAATGAATACAAGCATCCTTCATGTAAAACCAGTTTGCAAGAAGCTATGCCCAAAATTATACAGCCCAAGGTCCCCATTGTCCAGCTGGAGGGGCTTGCATGTACAAGCATGTTGATCAAATAATAGTCCAGTGTATATTGCTGTATTTTCACAATTCACCCCAATCTGCACAGCCCTTACATTCTCCCATGCCCCCTCTTACACAGATTGTTCCCTAGGTTGTAGGAAAGGGGCAAAATTGGGCAAGAAGTAAAACAATCTACTTTCTCTGGAGATGCTGTTTTGGACTCTGATCAGTTCAGTCTGTTTCCTTTCATGGGTTGGCAGTTTATCCAGGAAATTCCCTTTAATCCTACTAATGAAGCACAAACAATTAGAAATACAGGCATTTAAACAGTACTAATTTTTATGATAGATTACATTGTGAGCATAGAAACAGATGTTTCATGGTACATTAATCAATGAACTGTAGCTTTTCTGTAAAAGATGACAAGTTCTTACTGTGGCTTATAATATCTCCTAACCACTAGAGGATGTAAGTTTGTGGCATCAGCCATGAATTATTTCCCCAAGGAGAGAGCTAATAGCCAATTAGATTTGGGATATACAGACATATGGCTGCCACTGCTGCACAGTATTTCCAAGCAGGTGAGGTGTAGCTGATGCTGACAAAGGAGTCTTGCTTGACTCAAGGAAAGCAATATTTGCTTTATTGATTTAATGGCCTTTGGTAACACTGTCTGGGATTCCAGAGGCCAACTGTACATTTCCAATGAGGTCTCAAATCATCTTTCCCATGTTTACACCACGTCTTCGACAGCAGGGCCTTACCTCCACTCTTCTTGCAGGTATCCCAGTTTACAGGCAAAAAGCCTTTACCTTTTGGGGGCTTGGATCCCCTAGCCAACATCTCCTTGGAAGAATTTTCCACTGCTGATATCAGAACTCTCCTTTATTAATATGTTTTGCTTAATTACACAGCTTATAAAGTCTTTACTCTTATATTTGCCTTTGAATAGAGAATTATCTTTTCATAGTTCTTATGTCTATCAGTCAATTAAAGAAATTAGTTATACCTGTTTTATGAGAAATTACTACTATAACAGTTGGCTCTAATTTACAGTTAGGGAATGACTTCATTACCATCATGGTTTTCTTTGTTCTGTGAAAAGGAGAGGTAGGGAAGTCTCTCATATTAAAACTTTACAGCACCTGGAAGGTAAACTTCATTGGGACACATTATAAACAATTGTTTCAGATAGGATCCGCAGAGATGTTTTGTGCCTGTGGCTTAGGCAGTCTGAGGCTTTTCTTCCTTTTAATGTTTAGATGGGCCAACTTCTCTGCTGGCATTTTTTGGTACATCCTGCACAATGCAAAGCTATATCTTTTCTTTCTCAGCCATTAGATTGGCGATGTTTTGACCTGTGGGAATATGCAAATCTTTTCCCATAGTTAGTTTTAAGATTTAAATTGAAAAGTTTGACAAAAGGTTTAATATATAAATGTATCCCTCCCTTTTTTATTTTAGGTTTCTGTATTTTGACACATGAATCTCAAAAAGGCAGTTGTATTACACATAACTATAGGCAGGAATCAAGGTGTAAATGTTCATTAAATTCACCCAAGGTGTTTATCATTGACTGTATGTTGTTAATTTGGGAAGCAAACTTAATTCCTTTAGTTAAATTATCCCGCAATTAAAAGAAAATTTTACAAGATAATAAAGTACAATACAAAAATTACATAGAACATTTGTATATATTAACCCCAAATTTGTTGTTATACAAATTATAAGTAAAATAAATGTGGACAATAATTTGTATTTCCAATTAGCTTAAATGTATTACCATTTTATTTTATTTTATTTATTTGCATGAATGTACTGTCTGCATGTAGGTCTGTGCACCCATGTCGTGCAATGCCGTGGAGGTCAGAAGCGGGTCTTGGATTCCCCTGGAACTGGAGCTCTCCTGGAATTGGAGTTACAGACGGTTCTCAGCCGCCATATGGGTGCTGGGGATCGAACCCGGGTCCTCTTTAAGAGCAGTCGGTGCTCTTAACCGCTAGGCCATCTCTAACATTTAACCAATGTTGTTTACTATAGAAATTTTTACTTTTACTAAGTTTTAAAATACCATATAATATGTAGACAGTTTGGGCAAATTTGGATACCTGTTAAACACACATCAATTAGATATACATTGTTCCTTAAAATTCTTAAACTAGACTATGACTTCAAAGAAACCAAGTCCATTAACTTATATTATTTAATTGTATTTCTGTATAAATCTCTCTTGAAATACTTCTATGTAAATGTATAATAGTTATTTTAAACATATCAATATAAATCTTATAAAGTGGGTTTATAGCAATCATTTTTCTTTCAGTCCTTGGAGGTAGTTTTTCCAGGCCTGCCACAATGCCCTGTTTTAAAGATGTTTTATCTAGTTGTGCAATACTTTACAATACACATTTAGCCATACTTTAAATCATATCTAAAATAAAAATATTTCTTAAAACCAATTTATTTCCTACAACAATTTAACAATTTGTTGGAGTTTTTGTCTTAGATGTTGAAAGAATGCAACCAGTAGGTGGTAGCATACACCCATAAAGTAGTTAACTGTTACAGCACCTGTACAATTTATTAGTAATTTTTTAAACCAAGACAAGTAAATCACACAACTGACCATAGAAGTTTAACTATATTAATAGAGCTGCATCCGAGCTGAAGGGGCCAGTTCCAGCTCAGAGGCTTTATAGCTTTGTGCAAATACATACTAACATTTACATAAACCCAATTAAAGATTCTTAACACCAAAAAATATAAAACAAGTTTGTACAGGTTGAATCTGTTAACAGTGATTTATAGTAGACTTTTTAAAACACAGGACTTTAGAAGTTTATAGGGTGTGCTGGTTTGAATGAGAATGTTCCCCACAGGCTTTAAGTATTCAGACATTTTGTCCCCAGTTGATGGCACTGTTTGGGGAGGTCTTAGAAGGTGTGGCCATGCTGGAGGAAGTACAACTCTGCGGGCAAGCTTAGAGAGCTTAACGAGCCTTGGTAGTCTCCAGAGCCTCTCTCTTGACTTTCTGTACTCATTGCAAGATGTGAACTTTGGCTTTCTGCTCCAGCACTGGCCATCATGCGTCCCCCCACAATGGACTCGAGCTCCCTGGAACCTGGAACTGTCAATCGTAAACTCAAATAAACTCTTCCTTTTTTTTTTTTTCTTTTTGTCTTTTTGAGGCAGGGTCTCCCTTTTAGTACCAGCTGTCCTGGAGCTCTTTCTGTAGACCCTGCTGGCCTTGAACTCACAGAGATCCATCTACCTCTACCTCCCAGTGCTGGGATTAAAGGCACGTGCCACCAAGCCTGGCTATAAACTCTTCATTTTATAAGTTTCCTTGGTCATGGTGTTTTATCACAGCAATAGAAAACTAATACATAGGGGTTAAAACAAGTACTCACATCCATACACACATGTGCACTCTCACAAATACATGCAAGCATATGCAAACATGTACAAAGGAAAAAAAAAAAAAAAGGTTGTGAGACCAATCTGTGGGAAGGAAGCTGCATTATTGTCTTACCCTCAATGAGAAAAAGTCATTTCCACAATTAAGGTTGGATTTAAGTCTTCACAGAAGTCCACCCTCTGTCTCCTGAGTATTGGAATCAAAGCTGCACCTTTAAAACACAATGAAAGATGAACCACTGCTCCAGGGCAAGAGTGCAGGAGAGTGCTTTAGGGCTTTTCCAGTCACACACAGAATAGTGTAAGGCCAGCCCTCCCCCACTATCCATTGCTGTCTCCACTGTTTCCTGGGCAGGAGGGAGCTCAGAACAAGAAACACTGGACTAGATTAGCCAGAGTATTTAAAAACAGCTACAAGTTTAACAACTTCATTTTGGTTTTGGTCTTTGAAGGCAGGGCCTCCTTACAGTCATAGTTGGCCTGGAGCTCACTCTGTAGACCAGGCTATCCTTGAACTCAAAGATACCTGCCTTGGCTTTCCCAGTGCTAGGATTAAAGGTGAGCACAAACTCAATTTGCATCACAGAAGACTGACCTCTAGAAGGAGATCTTAGAGGACATTTAATAGACAAAAAGAAAACCTCAGCAGAATTAAGCACTGCAAGACACTATTTACAGAAAAAAAAATTTTTTTAAGGAGAACCTTTAAAAAACACACTAAAACTGTAGCTGGCTTTTCACAAACTTTCATGAAAGCCAATGTTGCTAGGCCAAATCCTGGGTAGGGAGTGTCCTCCACAACCCTAGCCACCCTGTGCAATTGTGCACCTCAATAGAAGGCTTGCAGCAAAAGCCTTGAGCTTGCTCCAAGGGCATGCCCATCCTCCCCACCCCCATGACCTTCACCACCTGAACTGTGGCCAGAAGGTGGAAGCTGGGGCTTCTCTTAGGTGCTGAAATTGAGGCTATAGGGTAGGTTCTGAACCCATTGAAAAAGCCTCTAGAAAGCAAGTGGACAGGAGAGGAAAGGCTCCTCTCTCACAATTTTTCTGAATACCCACAATCTGGGAAGTCTGGGGAAGTAGCAGATGCCTCCAATCCAAGGAAGCCAAAACAGCACCTATAGGCTCCATAATGGTGTCTTGCTGAGTGGGAGAAAACCCACAAGAGAGTGCAGGCTTCCCAAAACCTATCAGAGAAAGGGTCTCAGGCATACAGGCCAAGTCCCCGTCAGTCAGTGCCATCCACAGGCGCACCAGCAGAGTCAACATGAGAATTCCCTCTGCCTCCATCCTTAGTCTGTGCCTTCACTGATTTGGAGATGCTAAACTTTCTCCATACCACAACTTAAAACACAACAGCTACAGCAAACCACAACACACAGTCAACAAGTACACACCATACATTACAAAACAATTCCTCCTGAAACTTAGCTTCCTTAAAGTTATCATTTCCCATCTTTCAAAGATTCTACCTTACCAAACTGGTCTCCATGTCCCATGTTGGTGGCACCAGATATAGGAAGCTTTCTTTTTATGCTGAATAGGACCTGCTAAGGGGAAGGGGATCACTGCATGCTTTGCAGACACTGTGGGTAGCTGACCCCTTGGTGCAGAGGCCAGCTGGCTACTTCCCGTAGACTGACCTGGTACTTCCAACTCAGGCCCTTAGCCTGGACCACAAGACATGTTTTCCACTCTTGGCCATGACTTCCCACCTGCCCAGAGAATGATGAATCCTGGACAGGAATTTCAGGCTGATGGCTGTAGGCCTATGTTCCGCTAATGTCCACTCACAACACAAGCTACCCAGATTGGTGGCCCATAAGGGGACCTCTTTCCAACCCACTGGCCACCGGAATGAAATGCAGACCTACCTTGGCCTGTATGTGTGCAATAATTAATAAAAATGATGGGCAGGAATTCTGTGATGATGTTACAATGAAATTCAAATTTATTCCTTGTTACAGCCTGCTTTTGTAAACTAAATGACATCAGTTCCCAGAGCCAATCTTCGGTCCCCCAACTCCGCACCACTGCACACGGTTGCCCTACCCAGCATCACCCAGCTAGGCCACATTGTTTGCTCCTCCTTGGGGCGGGTTCAGACACGTGATTGTGTTGGCGTCCTTGATGAATATAAAGCTTTACTTTTCAAGACAGAAAGATAGATAACTCTGTCTTCTTCTAGTTGTCCCAATCCAGTTTGACATAACCATTTATTGAACATACTGTCTTCCCTCCAGTCTGTTTTTTGGCCTTGTTCAAAATCAGTTGATGGGGCTGGAGAGATTGACTAGTGGTTAAGATCGCCAACTGCTCTTGCAGAGGACCTGGATTTGATCCCTAGCACCCACATGGAAGCTGAGAACTGTCTGTAGCTCCAGTTCCAGGGGAATCCTATACCCTCTTCTTACCTCTGTGGCAATGCATGACACGGATGCACAAATGTGCATGCAGACAGTACATTCATACACATACAAAAATAAATAAAAATTAAAAAATAACAAAAACAGTTGATCAATATCGCTTTTTATGAAAGTATCACACAGTTTTTTATTATTAAAGCTGTATTGTAAAACTATAGTTCAGGAACAGAAATGCCTCCTGAAATATCTATATTATGAGTATATGAGTTTATGGCTGAGCATTCTATGAAGACTTATTGTTTGTAATTTGACAAGATTAATACTCTAAGTATTAACTAAGTGTGCAACACAAAAGACTGAGAATCACATTGATCTTCCTGTGAAGAGATGGATTTTTAATAATCACTTTGATACTGTGTACATCCATCAATATACATAGGAGGAAGGTTACCACTAGGGGCTTGGAATTTGCCACAGATTATCATGAAAGTATTTGCATTTCACAAAATATCTTGTTGCAAAGGGAACTAAGTCAAATCAGAAAAAAGTTTGTTGTCTAGAAAATAGTCATTTACTTTTGTTTACCCAATGACATATTTTCTCAGGTTCAGTTCATAAATTTTAACAAAGTTCCACTTGAGGAATGGTTTGATACCTCCAATTCAGGATATAAAGACTTAAGGATAGTAGGATTCAGGATTATATGTGCTAATGATATAATATTTCCAGATAAAATTCTAAGGAAATAGTGATGTATGCAATAAACCTCGAAGGATCTAATTAATTACACTATAAATTTCGCAGGTAATAATGATTGAAGATGTAAGTTTCTGATGAAATAATTTAGTAAAACAAGGTTATCTGCTATTTATTTTCATCAAAACGTTTAAGAATATTCTCTCAAATGTATGACAAAATCATGATAAGTGAAACATGTACTTAGTTCCTATGATTACCTGGACTTCAGAGACACAAAAATCTCTACCATTTAACCTTCGCTCATGTCCACTGTCTTTTTAAAATTCAACCCTGTACATCCTCTTAATATTAGCTCTAATCTCCTGAACAAACTAGCAGAAAGTCATGTACAAATAATCATGCACACATGCACACATACACGTGTCTCTGGAGAAATATTAAGGTTTCATGATGAATTCTTGCTTCATTAGAGGTCAAACATGAGAACTATAAAAGAGAGATGTGATTCCAGTTGTCTCTAACATTGGACCTGCTTGGAGAAGTGTGTGTGTGTGTGTGTGTGTGTGTGTGTGTGTGTGTGTGTGTTTGTGTTTGTCTCTGTGTTTGTGTGTGTGTGTGTTTTCCACTAATTTGTACCAATTTGTTTGGATCTATCATATAAATGGTCAAGACATGTAATTTACCTCATTTTTTTGAACATTTGCATTGCACACTTGAAATCCTGCTCTCCTTCCCAGCAGAGCAGAAACCCAGAGTGCACCATCTGCCTAGTAATCCCAGCAGTGACAGGGGAGAAAGGACAATCTGACATCCTTTTAGACACTGGGCAGAATTTATTTTTTTTTTCAATTGAGATAAACTAAAGGTGATATTTAGAATGTGGGATAGTTAAGCAGTAAAAATATGTCCACTAACGTTCCCACTGGGCTCTTTCCTCTCTAGGTGAATGGGACCTTGCTCACCCTTAACACAGGTGCTGATAATGTGGAGAAGACAAGTGAAAGTGGGCCTCTGAGAGCTTACTACCATCACATGGAGTGTACTCCAAGTTGTGAGAATGTCACTTTGTCCTTTTATATCAACTAAGTGATGTTTACTCAATGCTTTGGGAGGATCACTTGCAGTGTGAAATAGACTTCACATTCCAATTTGAAGTGAATTACTTGTATTCTGCTGAGTATCCAGATTGTATCTTCACAGTGCTGGCTTCTATGATTTGTCCAGAAAACTAGCAAAATGCCTATCTTTTTGCTCTTGCACCAATAGGGGAGTGATCATAAATAGGTAAATTCTGTGAGGACACACTCCTGTCTTTGTAGCCCGAAATCCTGGCCAATAGCATGCTTGATCCCTGGAGCTGTGTTTGTCTTAATCTTTTATTGCTGTTACTCACAGGTTCTAATTCATTATCTTCATGGACCACTTCAATGTTTGGGTCTGCACAGAAAGACTCCTCAGCTTGCATCATGATCACATGATTAAGTTATTCATTGTGTGTTTTCAACACTAAATAAATGGTATCCATATGCTTACCTTATTGCATTACCCTAGGTACTAAATGGTGGAAATAAAATATGTAGATATCTGTATATGAATGTTTATGTTAATGTTTGTGAGAGGAAATGTTTGGTATGTCATACCTGACATTACATTAATGACCTGGCATGACTGCATTCTAAATGTTTGTAAGCTGCATTAGCATCATGGATCTATTAGTCTGTGAATCCCAGTTGAGAGCAGATCCCATTTATCCAGTCAGTGTAGTCAGCACACCATGTACAGTAAACAAGAGTGCTATTTGACCTCAGAAATAGTTTTCCATCTCAACATTAAAAATTTCCACAATGATTAAAGCTACCAACAAATTAATGCAAAACTGATGATCTACGGTTAGAAAATTCAGGTGGCTGAAGACTTTTGTTATTATCAGGATGTAAAATAATTTCTACATTTATTCAAGACAAACATGGAGTTTGAGAAGTGTTTCTGAGCGATAAGGACACACTGTTTTCTGTCCTTTCGGTTTGGTGAAAATTGCACCCTGATCATTATCGTCGGCCAGAGGACAGAAGAAAGCAGTTACAGGATATACTGTGAGTCCAGGACTTCTCATCTGGACAAGTTCACAAAACAAATGGAAAATCTTTTAGTAGCCTGTGGATACATGTCGTGTTCAGTGTTCAATAACTGTGCTGCTTCCCTACCCTGATCAGTAGCTATTGGATAAGTAACACTGCACCAAATGGATTGTATGCATCATAACTCCACTATCTTACTGGATTCTCTGCACCACTGCTTGGTGGGGTGAGCGGTGTGGTGGTGGGCAGCAGTTGCTCTCTTGGCCAGCTCACAGGCCCACATCAATCACGTGGTGGGGGCATGGTGACACACCTGGATCCTAAGGCTTGCCTACAGGTGCCACCTTGCAGTCCCGCAGCTTCCCAGCCCGCCTGAGGGTCCCGAGAGTCCTGAGAGTCCACTGGGCTCCTAACGGCCTGCTTGGGGTGTGGTGACATGCCTGGAACATGAGGCACACCTCTGGGTGCTAGCGTGCTGTCCTGTGGCATCCCAGCCCACCTGAAAGTCCCGAGAGTCCACCAGTCGGCTGCTTAGCATGGCTGGGTGGCTCCTGAGACAACTATTTTAAAATTAATCTCCTTTTAGTAATGTAAGAAATCCTCCCAATTATTTATTTGCATTTATTTTTATCCCCCATAAGTATCTTTTACAGATACTTGTCAACTTTAAAGACATCCTTTGGGTGAGTAAAACACAGTATTTAACTCTGTCCAAATCTGAGTCCCAATATCTTTGACATTCATATTCGTGTTCTTGAACAATCTGACAAAGGCAACACAATCTAGCTGTTCTTTGCTTCACTGTTTGATGGTAGAGTCCATAAGGGCAGTGGATTTCCATAGCTGGTCACAGGTGAGCCATATTCATTAGTTAATTTTATGTTTTATTAACAACTTCAGAAACCTTAAGTCCATAGCAGCTGCTTACTGAAATTTTACTATTAACCTCTCCTATTTCTACAGATCAGAAATAGATTCTGAACCATCTTCTCAATCAAATCCAACCTTTGCATTTCTCTTAAATTATCTTCAGATCTCACCTGGAAACCAAGAGTCTCTGACACGTGGATTTGTTTCCTCTTCAATATTACAGCATGTATTTTTGAATAAGTAAATAAAATAATTTTTAATTTTATTTATTATTTTATGTGTATGAGCGTACTGTCTGCATGTAAATAAGTGCACCCATGTCTTACAGTGTTGCGGAGGTCAGAAGAGGGTGTCAGATTCCCCTGGAACTGAAGTTAAAGACGATTCTTAGCCGCCATGTGGGTGCTGGGATTCGAAAGTAGGTCCTCTGCAAGAACAGAATTTATCAAAAAGTAATATTGGCTAAATGTCCCCAGAAAGGTTTGCACTATCATGGCTTTGGGGTCACTTAATTATCTCATGCACACTAAGGACTTTTGGGGACATGGACTGGACTAAAGTGGTGTACATTAAATCCCAGGGAGAGGTGGGGTGGGTTTGAGAGTTTTACACATAGAGGTGGGTGTTAGACTATAATCAAAATCTGCTATATGCAAAACATTAAAATTCAATAAAACTTTAATGTAAACAACAGAAAAAGAAAGTTCATAATAATTTAATCACCATTTCTACAACATAAAATATATAAACTTAACTCAATGTATGGACATGCAAGGGATTTATCTTAGGAGAAATCAATAAATACAAGTGAAACCTAAATGTGGATATCAGTGAAGAAAAAACATATAACATTTAAAGAAATATCTACTCACATTTAATCTGAGCTTCTACAATCTAACAAACTATACAAGTAACTAAAAGTTAGCATGAGGAAAGAAATAACTTTGGCAGAAATGAATGAAATACAAATGAAAAGTAAACAAGAGTATCATTGAAAATATTTACTAATAATATATGTTAATGATTCAAAATTCCTCTGGCTTGTTCTTGAATCAGCTAATTATCTGAACTTTCCAGATAAAACAACTATGCCTGTGCAAATATCTTTTTTTTTTCCCATTGGAAATTTGCTTTTGTGTCATAATAAAATTTTGTTGTTTGCATGGGACTGGAGAGATGGCTCACTGATTAAAAGCACTCGCTGCTCTTGTAGTTATCTGGTTTCGATTCCCAGCACTCACATCGTGGCTAACAACCATCTATAACTATATTTCCAGGGAATCTGATGCCCTTTTCTGAGTTCCACATGCATTGTACAACACAGGTGCACTTACACTCATACAGGCAATACATTCATATACATAAAATAATTATTAAAAAATAATAACAGTAAATTTTGCCCATTGAAGATACATTGACAAGGGCAGAGAGATGGATTCTAATCAACTTTATTTTTATACCAACACAAATAACTAATAAATATACTTGTCATGAATAAACTTCAAAAAAGTGGAAATGGGAGATTAGTATTGAATCTCTATAAGAAAAGGATGCTCTTAAATTTTGATATTTTAATCATTGCCCTATTTCCATGCATAGTGTGAAATTTCTATGCCCACTCACCAGGAAATTATTTATACAGCCTATGAATGCAAATGGGAAAACTGACTATTTCTTTGAAGAAGTTTATCTACACAGATGGATACAAAGTGTTATTGAGTCAGGTCTTTGTAGGACAGTCTAAAGTTCCTACCTGAAATACACTCTGTGTTCTGTTCATACTTCTTCATGGATGCAAGAAAGAACAGACTTACGAGCATCTCCAAAAGCAGTGTTGAGACACACAAACACACACACACACACACACACACACACACAGACACACAGACACAGACACACACACACACACACACACACAAATTTAAAATTCATCTTACAGTTCTTACAGTTCCAATTTGTGAAGAGAACTCAGGCCAGGAATCTTGTAGAATCCTGAATATCAGTGTGGAGGACTTAGGCTTACAGAAAGATGATTAAGATCATTTGTATGAAATGCACAAAAATGCAATAAAATATAAATTAAGAAATAAAGAGTGGACTGGAGAGATGGCTTATCAGTTAGAGAACTGGCTGCTCTTGCTGAGGACCCAGGTTCTGTTCCCACCACCCACATGGTGACTAACAACCACCTATAACTCCAGTTCCAGGGGATCCAATGCCCTCCTCTGACCTCTAGGGTCATGGCACAAAGCAGGTGCATTTACACACATTGGACAATACACTCATGCACATAAATATAATGGAAAAGTAAAAACAGAAAAATTTAAAATATACAATTAAAAACATAAAATTCAAAAATAAAGCTAAGCAGCACGTCTTGTAACTCCATGGACATAGTGGTCTGGGTTCTACTAATCCAGATAACAGGCCAGATTTCCCCAGAGGTAATGTGATTGGATTGAGAGTTGGAGCTCAGGTGACTGGACTCTTCATTAAGTAGATAATGAAGCTAACAACAACATGTGGGAAATAAATTTGTTTTTAGAGAAATCATTGCAGAAGTCATGGAATTGTATGAAAATGTCTTCACTGAATAGAAAATGTAAAGATGATTCTGTCTTCATCCTAACAGCTTTGCATTCCTCTTCTGAAGAACTGTTGATCCTGCAAGCTTCTACTCGAAGACATGAGTGAGGTAGCAATCCTGCTCCTAGGTGGAGGACTAAATTAGTCAACACTCCGTAATACTTCTTAGTAATTACCTAACTCTGGCAGGGACATTCTGACCCTGACCACATTATCAGCTTTTGTGACAGTTAGGCCATTTGAACATGTAACCAATGTTCTGTCATGGCTTACACACTTGTAAACAAATGTTCTGAGAGTCATGTAGACTGTAATGTAAGCACATCAATGCCGGGCCCCTTAAAGAAATGACTTAAGTCTTTAATCCCAGAACTTGGGTGGGAGAGGCAGGAGGATCTCTGTGAGTTCAAGGCCAGCGTGGTCTACATACTGACTTCCAGCACAGCTGGGGCTGCAGGGAGACCCTGTCTCAAAAAGACCAAAAAAGAAGGAAAAAAGGACTTTAAAAGTTTTTAAATGTCCATGGATGTCTGTCCCTGTGGAGCAGAAGCTGAGTGTCCTGGGAGACATGATTCAAGACCCCATTGTGCAGCGAACGTCAATACGCAGGAATCCAAGCCACAGAAGATTCATCAAATGTAGTGCAAAGACATTTGCAAATTTGCAAATACAATATTTGGCTTGATACTTATTGGTATCCAGGAGCTTTCTCTGTGAAATGGTGCCATTGATAACTTGGGAGGTGTATTAGTCACTTTTCTGTTGTTGTGAAAAAACCATCTTGACCAAGGGAACTTATAAAAGGAAGAGTTTATTTGAGCTTATGATTGATGGATCCAGGGAATTAAGAGTCCAATGTGGTGGGGAGGCATGGTGTCAGGGGCTGGATCAGAAAGCTGAGGTTCACATCCTCCAATGAGCACAAGAAGTCAAGAGAGAGAAAATGGAGCCTGCAAGGCTTGTTGAACTCACTAAGCCAGCACCGCCCCCCCAGTGACATACTTCCTCCTGCATGGGTGCACCTTCTAAGACCTCTCAAAACAGCGCCACCAACTGGAGAGAAAAACGTCTGAATACTTGAAGCCTATGGGGGTCATTCTCATTCAAACCACCACAGGAGACAAATAAACAACGCATCCCAAAGACCTTGTTTGCGATTATGAACGACCATTGATTGTGTGTTCAATTCAGTCATTATCCGTATTGTTGCACTGTGTCAGATTTTGCATTCTTTCACTTTGGAGATAAATATATTAATTTATTTATCACTTATCCTATTATCTATCTATCTATCTATCATCTATCATTTACCTATGTAGTGCAACTATGTGCACATGAATGCAGGTGCCCTCAGAAGCCAGAAAAATGTGTCAGACCCCATAAAGCTGGAGATACAGGAGTGTGAGACTGAGTGGGGTTCTGCAAACCATGCTGAAGTCCTTTGCAAGACCAGGAACTGCTTCCTAACTGCTGAGCCTTCTTTCTATTCCCAAGTATTAGTCACTTTTCTATTGCTGTGATAAAACCACCATGAGCAAGGGAACTTATAAAAGGAAGAGTTTATTTGAGTTTAGGATTGACGGTTCCAGGGAATCAGAGTCCATTGTGGTGCGAAGCATGGTGGCTGGAGCTGTAGCAGCAAGCCGAGGGTCACATCTCACAATGAGCACAGGAAGCAGAGAGAGAAAGTCTGGACACCACAAGGCTTGTTAAACTCACTGAGCCTGCCCCCAGTAACGTAATTCCTCCAGCACAGCCACACCTTCTAAGACCTCCAAGAACAGTGCCACCAACTGGAAACAAAATGTCTGAATTCTTAAAGCCTATGGAGGACACTCATTCAAACCACCACACCCCAATAATAGATTTATTTAAGATGTTGATGTTTTTGTTAGTTTACATGTTTTTTAAATTTTTGTTTTGAGATAGGGTCTCCCTGTAGCCCCAGCTATCCTGGAACTCACTATGTAGACCAGGATGGGGTAGAATTCACAGAGATCTGCCTGCCTCTGCTTCCTAAGTGCTGGGATTAAAGATGTGTCCTACCATGCTTGACCACCATAATTATTCTAAATAATTATTTTCTTGTTCAACAGTTCTTATTGGTTGCTGTAGGCATTCTTTTGGAAGAAACACTTAAGAGAGTCAGCAAGCAGCCTCCAAGATTGGAGCCCTGCTGATATCCTGCTAACCCTGTGAAAACTTGGCATCAACTCTCTTTGATGCCTTAAGGCAAAGATTGACCTGGAACAAATGGCCTGAAGTCCCACATGTCCCAAGACCCAATTCTGTGTGTATCAGCCCCCTCCAAAGTTTTGTATAAAATACCCTGATTTACGACATTAAAGCAAGTTTTTCATCCTTGAGAAATTACACATGCTCTCTGGTAGTCCATTACTTTCCTTTATCTCCGGATTACTCCCATGGTTCCCTCCCCTTCCCTGCTAAAGCTTAAGCTAGAACAGTCAGCAGGCTGGCCTGGGACAATTCCAAGACATGCAGCATCATGAAGCTCTGAGCCCTGGTCCAGGGAGGAGAAACATTTAGTGAAAAGTGGTGTGCTGGATAGCTTTAGGGTCAACTTGGCACACCTGGGTTGAGTGAGCCTCAATTGGGGAATTGGCTCCATTGGATTGGCCTGTGGCCACATCTGTGGAGTATTGTCTTGATTCTCAGGCAGTGTGGGAGGGCCGAGCCCACAATGAGTGGTGCCACCCTGGACAGGTTGTTGTGTACAGTATAAGAAGGCAGGCTGGGCATGAGCCAGGGGAGCAAGCCAGTGAACAGTACTCCTCCATGTCCTGTGCTTCAGCTCCTGCCTCCAGGTTCCTGTCCTGAGTTCCTGCCTAGGGCTCCCTAAGTGATGAACTGACCAAGGAAATGTAAGCCAAATAAACCCTTTCCTCCCCAAGTTGGTGTTGGTCAGAGTGTTTTGTCACAGCAATGGAAGACAAACTAGAACAGGCAGCATTCATGTAATGAATAGTTAAAGGACCACCAGACCTATACTTCAGATGACAATTGGTGCCAAGACATGAGGATTGAAATTTGACAAGAAAAAAAGGTATTTTCTCAGGCTGTCTCTTTCAGTCATTTGGAGGGTTCAGAGTAGGCAGGTAACCCACCCCTGAAAGGAAGGTTCAGGGTAGCAGCCAGGCTATTGGTACATCCTTGTGTAGGATAAAAATTTCAACCTATATTTCAGCATCTCTTCTCTAGTGGCCAGGCTATTGACACATCCTCTTGACCCTCCTCGAGTGGGATAAGTCTTTAATCTGTCTTTTAGCTAACTTCAGTTCCTGCAGACGAGAGGCTATTCCCCCTGCTGGGTGAGACAGCTTTAAACCCTCTGCTACTAAGCATTTCTCTACTTAATAGTATTTCCTAGCTTTATCATGGGAAACAAGCAGGCACATCAAAAGGACCCACAAATTAAGAAAATAAAGACACTCCTCAAGAGTTGAGGTGTTAAAATTTCCACATGGGAAGCTGCTTCCTTTTTGAGTGAAACTCTTAATATAGCCCTGGGGATGTCCTCTGCAGACTTCGGGAATCCATAATCTTAGACTAGTGTGGCACTGCGGCCTAGGCAGTGAGAAGATGTGCCTGCATTTCTCAAGTTTTTGCCACTCTCAGCTGCAGCATGACAATGTCTGGTCTCCTCCCTTCAGGCCAAGCCAGGCACAGTTTAAAACAAAACAAAACAAAACAAAAAAAACTTCTCAGGAAAGAAAACGCAGCATTGGCTGCTAGTGCCAGGATAGAGTGCACAAAAATACAAACCCCAGAATTATTTGAACCTGTCACTGCCATGTTAAATTCCTGTTGTGGACATGTTAACTTCCTTTCCTCTTGAACATTCCAAGCCAGCAGACTACAGTTCCTAGAATACCTCAGGCCTGTCACTTGACAGAAGAAAAAAAAACATCAAAATTGTCTGAATTCTTTCTAAAACAGGTTTCCCAAAAAATACACAAAGAAAATGTGCCTTAAAACTTATTGTGTTTTATCTTATGATACTTGTTCAAGCTTGAGTTTAATTGTAGTGTTCCTTGCATGTCAATTTTTATCTCGATATAATATTTTTATAATATGGCCATTCAAAATCTATTAAGGTAAAGTCCATCTAAAGCAAACTTTATAACAAGTTTCTGCCGGGAGTGGTGGTACATGCCTTTAATCCTAGCACTTGGGAGGCAGAGGCAGGCATATCTTTGTGAGTTCAAGGACAGCCTGATGTACAGAGTGAGTTCCAGGACAGCTGGGGGTACAAGGAAACCCTTTCATAAAAAGACCAAAAAAAAAAGTTTTTAAATCTAATACATGTGTATCCAAAACATCTTTAAACAAATTGTGCACAATTAATCAATTAAGAAGTCCTAGGCAATTCAAATTCAATTCATTAAAAGGATCCTAAACAATTCTAAAGTCAATTAATTTAAAAGGTCCTGGACAATTTTGGAGTCTTAATCAGGTAACCAAGATCAAAATGTATGTTTAATCAAGGTTTCTTTAACTTATTTTTACTTTTATCCAAAATCTATTCACACATTATATAATGGTAAACTAAATTTCTTAAGTTGTTTAATAATTGGTCTAATACTATCAACATAAAAGATTGGTCACACTTAAATGTATGTAAACTACAAATCGTTATTACTTTTACTTGTAATTCATACTAGATTTCCAGGTAACAGCCTTGGCATTAATGTATATCAAGTGTCTTTCTGCATTATCTGTAACAGCCCCTTTTTATGTACAAGATAACTTAGACTGTATTTCACCTCTTCATCACCAAAGAACCTCAGAACATCGGTTCCTGTATGGGTATGTAGTTCTATAATTTTCAAAAAGGATATATTCTCCTAAAATAAGGTAACATTGATGTAATGCCCTCCAAAATACAATTTAACTTCTTCCTTACATTAAAAGATATAAAAATCTCTTGGAGGGATATTCTAGTTCTCAAAAAAAATCTATTAAATATGTATCAAAGCCAGGTACTATACAGACTGGGATTTCTCCAAACAGCTAATTATATCAGTAAAAAAATAATACAGCTGTCTTTATCAAGCTAAAAATCAGGCCCAATGACTCTATCAAGGATAAAAGGCCATGGGTAAATCTCAAGTACTAAACTGGTATATTATTTTGTTTTTCAAACTTAATGGTTAAAGGACTAATATATTTTATTCTTAAAATAACTTTAATAATCCTTCATCCATTTATATACTAAAATGATATGAGGTATTTTTTATAATTACCCACAGTAATATAAAAGAATGTTATTTCTAACCACCTGTACCATACCAACAGCACAACCTAGTATAATAAATAATCTTAAGCATCTCCAAAACCAGTGTTCACACACACACACACACACACACACACACACACACACAAATCCACATGCCAAAGACACACACAAAAAAATGGGAAAAGCTCATAATAAATCCACACCAAACTCTACCAACCCTACAGAAGAAGACTCCTATAACAAGAACTCCCTGGAAGGAAACCAAGACATGGACTTTCGAAAAACAATTGTGGACATATTCAAAGAAATTAGAGAACTAAGGGGAAAAGAATGAAAAACTCAAGAAGTACCAAGAGGGTGATCACAAATGTTGGAAAGAACTAAGAAGACAGATTGAAACACTCAAGAAGAACCTAGAGGGAGATAATGACAAATGTTGGAAAGAACTAAAGAGAGAAAATGACAAACTCCAGAAGGAAGTGGAAATGCTGAAAAGATCCCAGGCCGAAATGATAAAAGAAAATGACCAATGAACCAAGGAGCT
Organism: Rhizomys pruinosus; assembly: GCA_009823505.1. Lineage (NCBI taxonomy): Eukaryota > Metazoa > Chordata > Mammalia > Rodentia > Spalacidae > Rhizomys > Rhizomys pruinosus. The sequence continues at coordinate 705,983 of VZQC01014245.1, read as the reverse complement.
ACAAGATGAAAATGACAGTCTCCAGAAGGAAATGGAAACCCTAAAGAAATCACAGTATGAAATGAAAAATGAAATTGAACATTCATACAATCCACAGGAAAGGATGGGAAAAAGCCTCAGAAGCAGAATGGAAGAAGCAGAAAGAAGAATATCAGACCTGCAGGTTAACATGGTCCAACTAGAATGCTCACGTAAAGATTATGAAAAACAAAAACACGAGAGTGGAACAACCCAGAAATGTGGGACACTATGAAAAGACCAAAACTCTGCATCATAGGGATAGAGGAAGGAGAAGAATCACAAGACAACACTATTGACAAGATATTCAACAAGATAATGGAAGAAAATTTCCCCAAACTGAAAAAAGATAAACCCATACAAATACAAGAAGCACACAGAACACTAAATATACATGACCAGAAAAGAAATTCCCCATGCCATATAATTGCTAAAAAACATATAATTGTTAAAACACTAGATGGTCAAAACAAAGACAAAAATACTGAAAGCCACAAGAGAAAAACAAGTTATATATAAGGGGAAACAGTGCAAAGTATGAAAAGGTAGAAGAATGTGGACCAAAGTATCCCCAGTACTAACCGACTTTAGACGCCAACTATGCCCAGCAAAAATGTCAATTATAGATGAAGGAGAAAGAAGAATCTTTCACAACATGAACAATATGAAAGAATAGATGTCTAAGAAAACAACACTTCAGAAAATCCTCGAAGAAATCCAAAGAAGAAAGAAAAGAAGCAACTATCCCTAAGCAGTTAAAGAGAGAAAAAAACAAAATCATAACAGAGTACATATAAACCTAGACTAAGAATGCAAAGAAAAAATAAGGTAAAAAGAAGCAATGCACATCTCACAAAAATAACCTTAAATACTAATGGTCTAAACTCCCCAAACAAAATGCATAGACTGGGAGAATGCATTAGGAAACTGATCCCTTCTATATGCTGTTTACAAGAAACCCATCTCACTCTCAAGGATAGACACCACCTTAGAGTGAAAGAATGGAAAAACATATTCCAAGCAAATGGTACCAAAAAACAAGCTGGAGTGGGGCTATTCTAATATCAGATAAAAGAGATCTCAAAGTAAAATCAAGCAGAAGAGACAAAGAGGGCCATTACATCCCCGTCAAAGGAAAAATGAACCATGAAGAATTCACAATCCGAAGTGTCTATGCACCAAACAACGGTGCACCTAACTTTATAAGCACAACTCTGCAGGACCTCAAGACACAGATTAATCCTAACACACTCATAGTGGGAGACTTCAACACCTCACAGAACCCCTTGGATAGAACAATAGGACAAAAAATAAACAGAGAGACATCAGAACTGAACAATACAACACACCAAATGGACCTCACGGACATCTACAGAATATTCCACCCAAATACCAGAGAATATACTTTCTACTCAGCACCTCATGGAGCATCCTCCAAAATTGACAACATACTGGGACACAGCAGGAACCTCAACAAATATAAAAGGATAGAAAATATTCCATGCATTCTATCAGACCACAGTGCAATAAAGCTCAATATGAACCCCAATTGTGTGTCAAGTTGACAAGGGGTCAATTGTGCTGGGTAGCTTTAGTGTCAACTTGACACATCTGGGTTGAGGGAGCTTCAATTGGGGGGAATTGGCTCCATTGGACTGATCTGTGGCCATGTCTGTGGAGTATTGTCTTGATTGTTGGGCAATGTGGGAGGGCCCAGACCACTATGGGTGGTGCCACCTCTGGGCAGGTTGTTGTGTACCGTATAAGAGGGCAGGTTGGGCATGGGCCAGTGGAGAAAGCCAGTAAGCAGCATTCCTCCATGGCCTGTGCCTCAGCTCCTGCCTCCAGGTTCCTGCCCTGAGTTCCTACCTTGGGCTCCCTGAGTGAGGAACTACAACCCAGGAGATGTAAGCTGAATAAACCCTTTCCTCCCCACGTTGGTGTTGGTCAGAGTGTTTTGTCACAGCAATTGAAGACAAACTAGAAGAGTGGTCTAAAGGACCCCTATCCAACCCACTGGTTACTGGAACAGAATTCAGGCCTGCTTTGACCTCTATGCACACAAAAATAATGGCTGGAAATTCTTTGTAATGACGGTAATGGAGAATTTGATTTATTACTTGCTACCGCTTGCTTTTATAATCAAAATGATGTCAGCTCCCAGAGCCAATCACAGACCTCCAGTTCCGTGCCACTTCACACTGCTGCCCCACCCAGCATCATGCACCTGGGCCACATTGCTTGCTCCTTCCTGGGGTGGGGTCAGAGAAATCCCATGACTCTCACCCACATGGTGCCTTGAGAGGTGCTAGCTGAGAACTAGCCCCAAATTCAAACTGGATCTTCCCACAGAATGTGAATTGTACCAATGGTTCCTCATCCTGATAACTTAGGTCACTATGGACTTCCTCTTTGGCTTTGATGGTGGTTATATGATCTTTTGTCCCTCTATAAACCTTAGCATCAAGAAAAGATTGAGTTTGGATGAACAATTGTTGTTTGTTGTCAGAATGGAGCCCTAATCCACAATTCAGGGTTTAACTGCACTGCACTACATTTTGTATATGTAAACCTATGTTTCCATGGTGGGTAATGATTAATGGTGGCATACTTATGTTTTTGTTATGTAGTTGGTCTTCAGGAGATGTTTGAACATGGTTTATAAGCCACAGTTTATATACTTGTAATTATTTGTAATTAAATCATGTAACCATGGAATGTTCAAAATGAGTAACAGTTACATCTGTGATCTGGTCCAGCAGTGGACACAGTATGCTACAAAACTGAACTTAAGGGGCTGGAGAGATGGCCTAGCGGTTTAGAGCACCGACTGCTCTTGCAGAGGACCCGGGTTCGATCCCCAGCACCCACATGGCATCTGAGAACCGTCTGTAACTCCAGTTCCAGGGGAATCCGACACCCTCTTCTGATCCCCACGGCATTGCACGACATGGGTGCACAAACCTGCATGCAGACAGTACATTCATACACATAGAAAATAAAAATTTAAAAATACTGAACTTAAAATCAAGCATTTCCCACTGGTATAATACCGTCATAATTTCTCACAAGGTGTCTAACTGAAATCTTATTTGGATTGAGGTCCTCTCCACCTGTGATATTTCATCTTTTGTATCCATGGCCATATCATTTGAGTTGTGACTCTTTAATGTTTAGGTCTAACCCACTTGTTTATGGTTATTATTTATTTTTGCCAATGATAATGTTATCTGTATACATTTCCATATTCGTGTGGTGTGTTCATTTACAGGAGGAGAAGTGTCTTAGGACATTCAGCACTCATTAATACAGACTCATTACTCTTCAAAATGCAAAAAGCAAATGGCGGTTTATGATCAGTGATTTATTAAATCGTTTTTATTAACCAATCTTGAGGAGGCTCAGGTAACATATAGAAGAGGGGTATGGAAGAGGGGTTTAGAAGAAAATAATAAAGAATGGAGATTCTGTGAGAGAAAGCCTTTGTACATTATTCACTTGCTAGATGCTGGACTTCACAGAAGCTGTAGTCAGCAGGAGAAGTCTACAGCATCAAAAGTTTTCACAATTCTGTCATGAAGGTGAATGTGAGCCAGGATGACCCGAGAAGCGCTGAGGAGCTGCAGAAGCCAAAGGAAGGAGAGTTTTTCCATCCTGGACTCTTCTATTTATTCATCTAAATTTTTCCTTGATGTAGTAATATACTGAGGAACTTTACTTGGCAGTTTGTGATTATAGATTTTTTTCCTCATGAATATTGTTTAAGAATTCTGACGTTTTCTGCTGGAATCTTTAGAATAATCATTGTGAACTGAAAAATCTGCTGACAATGGACTCAGTTACATTTCCCATTGAACACTGCATTTTTATTTTTCTCAAATTGGTATGAACATTTGGGGCAATATTACATGAAAAAATTCATATAAATTTCTTGAAAAAGAAGTTAAGTTATTCACAGTACAAAGATGAATCAGCCATAACAAACCTGTCTATTGGTTACTTGATTTGTAATTTACGGCATGTTCCCAACCCTGAAGTCCATCCCTTTGCTTTGGAACTGCCTGGATCATCCCAGGTGAACCTGCTTGAACACTGATGTGAAAATCAAATCTGAAGAGCAAACCCTTCACTTCCTCCTTCTGTCTTCTTCTCTCTACTGGGGACATACGTCATGGAAATTTACTGATTGCTGTTGGGAAAAAAGCACATGGGCATCTAAATTCTTAATTTAGGCTTCCTTACAATGTTGTCATAATCTAAATTTTAATTCTTTAATTCCTTGTTTCTCTATGTATTCACAAAAGAATTATAGCAGTTTCCACAATTGTCACAAATTTGAAGACATACACAATTTCTCTTTTATGTGCATCTATTTACTTTGAACAACAAAAATGTCCAAGGATAATTTTGAGTTCATCTAGATAGCAGTAGATGTTTTTCGAATTCTACTAATCTTAAGAGTGAAGGAATTTCAGCAAATATTTATGTTTCTGATACATAGTCAATACTAGAAAACTTAGATATCCATATCTACTTAAAACTATATAGAATATTAACTGAGGACATAAGAACCATTATCTGTGATGTTTCATGTCCTCGATTCATTCTCTCAATTTGTTGGTGTGCCTTATGCTAACATTATTAAAACTAGGACACCATAGATGACTACTTCAAAGTCACACATAGGTACATCCTCAAAAAGAAATGAAGAGAATATTTTCACATCTTTTTTATATGGCTTTTCCATTGTCACCCGCACCCACCATGTTCCCTCCCAGCTACGGATCAGGAAGACTCCATTTCTTCTGGTTCAGATTTCACTCTAGCTTCCTAACAAAAACTGGATCAAAACTGCAGCTCAAATTGCTAAATTCCTCTACAATTGATTCTACATTCAAAATTAGCTGGCTTTTCATATACCATCACCCTGTCCCCCTGGCAGCCTGGGATACAGGCCCTCTGCAATTCTTCTGTGTCAGAGTTATGGGTTAACTTTCTCACCGGATTAGTTAAACTCCCCTGGGTCTTGATCTGTCTGACACAGACCAACCTTCCAATAACCTGACCAGACTTCGTACTGTCCTGACCCACTGAAACCAGTGTACTACCCTGCAAGAAGCTTAAACAGACAGTAATTTATTTTCCATACTTGAACCAAAAGGGACCAGGTGAGACAAGCAGTGTAAACAGAGCCAAAATTAAATTAACCAGGAGCAGAGTAGAAGTTCTTAAAACCCCAACAACCCTGCCAAAACAGAAATAATATGAAATCCAAGTGAATTTGTCCCCAACAAAGCCTATTGGTCCTGTAGAGATTCATTATAAATAGAACCAGCCCATAGAATCCAGAACACAGGATTTAAAAACCAGTCACAAACATGGTCAAAGAATGTAAAGAAAATAAGGAAAACCAACTCAAAGAACTCAAACAGGAACGGCACAAAGTAGTGTTGGAAGCTATAGAATATACAAACATTGCTGGCGATGATTTATCAATACATTGTTCCTGTAATAGTAGCTTGTTCTTTTCTAAAACTATGTTCTAGGTGATTATTCAACTTAATGTTTGGGAATGATTTATCTATCTCGATATTGTTCATTGTAATGACCACTTGTTTTTAAAACTTGTTCCAAACTTAAAGGTTAACTAAGGGGTGGGTCAACTTGTGTTTTAAACTTAGTTATTCCTTGTACTTTTATGAATCACACATCATGCAATTGTTTTATGTGATGTTTATGGGGGGTGAATGATCACTGAAAACCTCATTGTGTATTTTTCCTTATACTTATAAAAATAGTTACCAGCCAACTTCCGCTTCTGTAAATCTTGCTAGCAAAGAAATAAAAGTTTGTCTCTGACTATAAGAAGACTCTTCTGCTTCTGAGGTGGGGATAGGGGGGCGGCTTCTTTGTCTCCTGTTCCAGAACTTGGGCTGGCATCTCTGCATAGCATCTGCCTGCAGTTTCCTGAGCTCAAAAATGATATATAAACTGCTCTTTTGTTTCCAAACCCGTTAACTCTTTTTGTTATCTCCACCTTAACATTGCAGAGATGGACTGAGGGTTTTCCCAGGCCAGCTCCACTTTTCTTCTCCTGGGTGGTATCCCAGAGTAGGAGAAAAGGAGTGAGAATTGTGGCTCCAGCCTGTTCATGGAGCTGATATGTTGGCCAAGAATTTCCCTTTTGGGAAAGTGCCCCAATTCTTGTTCTGTGTCCAGAACAGGGTATTCAAGGCCAATGGAAGACAGTTGTCTGTGTTTCTTCTTTCGTTGGTGAAAAGATCTGTCCTGTGCTGCCCACATGCCCTCCCGCCCTCAGAGTATTTATATGTTATATATTATAGATTTATTATATATAATATATATGCTATAAATGTTACAGATTATGGATTTGTTATATATATATGTTTTATATTATATATGTTATATATAATGTATGTTATATAATACACATGTTATGTAATATATGTTATGCATGATACATGTCATATATATGTTATGTATTATATATGTCATATAATATGTGTTATGCATAATAAATTAAAGTGTGCTTAGGCAAGCAATACACCTAACAATTCAGACATGTGTTCTTCTCTGCTGGTATTTCCCCATCTTTACTCATTACCGTCCAGCTGCAGATGATCCTAAAACCTGAGTGGGAGGGATGGTGATGAAGGAAAGAAGACAGACACAGAAACAGCTAGATCAGAAGGGCCTTCAGGTTGATGAACAGACAGGTGTTTTATTGCAGAATTGGAGTGTTTTTATAACTTATCTTAAATCAGGGAATTCTTACTATAGAAACAGCACAAAACCACATCTTCCTGGGAACCAGGTACTTTTAACAATCCCAGTTTCATTAATCACATGTTCTTGCATCAGCAGAACCCAAGTAGAACTTCCAAGACAAAGATATGGCCTAGGAGCAGCTTCATTTTTCACATGTGATTCTATAAGCAGCATCCAAGAAGAACTATTAAGAGAAAGACATGAACATGGAGACTGATCACCAGAGACTGATCTACACAGGTTCGGGCCCAGCTCTGCTAGGATAGACACAAACATGGAGACTGATCATCAGAGACTGACTTGTACAGTTTCAGCCTCGCTCAGCTAGGATAAGCCCTGCCGGTCTCCAATTAGCTGATCAGCAGAGGCTGAACAGACAGAACCTCGGGCCTGGTACAGCCAGGATAGGCCTTGCCAATATCCTGTTGGCTTACAACCAGGGTTTGGAGGTGGTGTCAGTCTGCACCCTGAATCCTGAAACAAAAGTTCCACTTTGAACTGTTTCAGTCTCTCTGGGTTTCCATGACCTAGATGAAAAAGTGTTCTTGGAATTTAATTCAGTATCCATGAATAATAAGAAAATGATTTTGGAGCTCATTATTGGACTCATCCTCAAACCCCTGTGCTGATTAGCTATGAATCCAAACTCAAAATTATCACAGCTCAGACTGTATCCAAATTCCCCAGCAATCGCCTGATGTTCTCTGTTTTTAACAGCTGCTTTAACACGATAGCAGCTCCTGAGTGATGGAAACAAAAACTGCATGGCATTTCATACATATGAAGATAAAGAGAATAACAGTGTCTAGAAAGCTGGTTAATGGCGGGGGAGGGGGGAAGCTCTGGAGTGAGAATCATGTCCCATTCTCTAGTAGTGGATGAAGGTTGGGTGGCCAGCATTGGTATAAAGAAGTGATCCAGACCAATGTTTTGTGTCCACAGAGACTTCATCTGGCACACATATACTATTTACAGTGTTTGCCTTTTTAAATATTTTTTCTTCTATTTTTTTTTTTTGTTTACTTTTTCTGTGTATGAGTGCACTGCCTGCATGTGTGAAAGTGCACCATGTCCTGCAATACCTGCTGACATCAGAAGAGGGCATCAAGCTCCCTGGAACTGGCTTTACAGAAGGTTTTTAGGCACAACGTGCGTCCTGGGAATTGAACATATGTCCTCTGCAAGAGCAACAATTGCTCTTCACTGATCCAGCCACCAAGAAGTTTCTTCTTTTTTATCTCTTTATAAAAACATAATTATTTATTTGATAATTTTATACAGTGTGTTGTCATTACATTGAGACCCTCTCCTTAATCTCCACTCCCACCTTGCCAGAACCCTTTACTTCATGTCCATTTGTATTTTTTAAATATAATACTTTTATTGATGTTTTGTGTATTTCAGATATCATTTTTCAGTTCAATTTATTTTTTTTTTTGGTCTTTTTTTTTGAGAGAGGGTCTCCCTGTAGCCCCAGCTGTCCTGGAACTCACTCTGTAGGCCAGGCTGGCCTTGAACTCACAAAGATCTGCCTGCCTCTGCCTCCCAAGTGCTAGGATTAAAGGCATGTGCCACCACGCCTGGCCGAAGTTTTTTTTTTTTTTTTTTGGACATATCCCCTAACCCTTCCCCCAACCCCACCCAAGTTTATGCATTCTACCATACATGTCCTGCATCTTTCTCAGTCTTTTTGAAGTTTTTCTCTGCAAAGCTTTATTGTTTTGGGCAGAATTTAACTGTATCAATCCATTCTTTGATCCAGACTTTATGTTGTCGTGGTTTCCTCCCACTTGTATTGTTCCAAAATATGCCTATATAAATGTTATGTGTGTACCAGAATTATGTCCTCCAGGAATAAACTGTATGTTAATTCTGATGTATGTTTAGGAGTTCACTTTTTCCCTTTAATTTTATATTACTCTAAAATATGAATATATACCTTCCACTCATAAACATTAATTACCTTGTCTAAAAGTAAGTGGTAAGTTAATTCTAGGGCTCATTAAGCGATCACATTATAACATCACAGTTGCTTTCAGATAGAAAGAAATATAACAATAATGTTGCTCAGCTTGTCTTTCAGTTGGGGAATTTGGTACTAGTATCCACAAATGAGGTAAACCCTTCCCTATTTTTTTTTGGGTGGGGGGAACTGTGTTACTTCACTTAGCATAATGGCTTCGAGTTCCATTCATTTACATGCAAAGTTCCTGAGTCATCTTTCTTTACCTCTGCATAGAACTCCATTGTGTAGATGTATCACATTTTTGTTAGCCAGTCTTCAGTTTGAGGACCATTTGGGTTGGTTCCAGCTCTTCACTATTGGGAAGAGAGCAGCAGTAAAGATAGATGTGCATGTATCTTTGCAGTAGGATGATTCTTGTGGGTATATACCCAGGAGTAGTATGGCTGGGTCAGGTGGTAGGCACATTTTGAGTCTTTTAAGGATTTTTTACACTGTGTTCTACAGTAGTTGTAGGAGTTTACGTTCCCACCAGCAGTGTATGAGTGTTCCCCTTTTGCCACAACCTCTCCAGTATTAGGTGTCTTTTGTTTTCTTGATCTTAGCCAGTCTTATCAGAATGAGTTGGTATCTTAGAGTGGTTTTAATTTGCATTCCCTTAATTATTAATAATGTTGAACACTTTTTAGGATGTTTCTCAGCCATCTTTACTTCTTCACTGGTGAAGTCTCTGTTCAGCTTTTGAGTAAGTCATTTATTTTCTTTTTTTGAGTAGCTTATATATTGTGGATGTTAATGGTGAAGGTTTCCTCCCACTCTATGAGTTTTCTCTTCACCACCTTGATTGTTTCTTTTGATGTACAGAAGCTGTTGAGTTTGATGAGGTCCCACTTGTCAGCTGTTGACCTTATTTCCTCTGTGGCTGCTGTTTGATTTAGAAAGTCTTTTCCTATGCCTATGTCTTATAGGCTGCTGCCAACATTTTCTTCTCTCACCTTCAGGGTTGAAGCTTTCAGGTTGAGATCTTCAATCCACTTGGAGTTGATTTTTGTACAGGGTGAGAGGTTGGGGTTAATTTTGTTCTTCTACATATGGTGATCCATTTTGCAAGCACCACTTTCCGAAGATGCTACCTTTCCTCCAATGAGCTCTTTTGGTCCCTTTATGGAATATGAGGTGGCAGAAATTGTATGAGCTCAAGTCTGGATCTTGAATTTTATTCCATTGGTGAACAGGTCAGTTTTTGTGCCAGCGCCAGGCTGTCTTTATGACTATAACCCTCTAATATGGCTTGAAGTCCGGTAAGGTGATCTCCCCTGTATGGCATTTTTTTCTCAGGGTTGCTCTGGCTATTTGAGGTCTTTTGTTTTTCCATATGAATTTAAGGATTTTTTTTCCAAGTCTGTGAAGCAACTCATGGGGATTTTAATTGGGATTGCATTGAATCTGTATATTAATTTAGGTAGAATAGTCATTTTTACTCTATTAATTTTTCCAATCGATGAGCATGGGAGGTTTTTCCATCTTCTGATGTTGTCTTTAATCTCCTTTATCAGGGTCTTATAATTTTTGTTGTAGAGACCTTTGGTGTCTTTGGTTAGGTGTGTTCTCTTTTTTTTTTTTTTTTTTTTTTTGGGGT
>VZQC01014245.1:660666-695518 GCA_009823505.1 Rhizomys pruinosus | reverse complement strand
TTTTTGGAGGCTGTTGTGCGTGGAAAGGTCTCCTTATATTCCTTCTCCAGTTGCTTGTTGTTGATGTAAAGGAAGGATTCTGACTTTTCTAGGTTAATTTTGTATTCCACCACTTTACTGAAACTCTCAATTGTTTCTAGGAGTTTTCTGGTGGAGTTTTTAGTATCCCTCAGGTAAACTATTATATCGTCTGCAAACAGGGATAGTTTGACTTCCTCTTTCCCAATTAGTACTCCTTTAATTTTCCTTTCTGACCTTATTGCCCTAGCATTTGTTTCAAGCACTATATTGAACAAGAGTGACGGTAGGGGCCATTTGTATTTTTTAAAGGCCAGTTGAGTCTAATTCGTTTTCCCATATGCTCTTGGGATTGGGCCAATTCCTTGGATTCTAGTCAAACTATCCGTTGCAGGTCCTGTAACGTGAACTGACCCTTCTCTTCCCAGCACTGATCAATGCTGTGTGATCCTCACCTTGCCCCATCTATGCTGGGCTCTGTCTGTTTGCACAGGACTTGTGCTTCCTGTGTTCAGTGCTGTATGTTCTTATATACTACAGCTATGTTTTGTCCTGTGATGGTATTTCCTTGTATTGATCCACCACCTCAGGCTCTTCAGGTCTTCCAACCTTTCCCAATTAAACTCCGACCCTTGGGAGGAGTGGGTATGATATGTGTCTCATAATGGCACAGATTAAGTGATGTTCGTCCTTCTGAGATTGGGATGCTTCACCATTTTGGAAGTAAAGTTAGATGGCACATTCATGTGTAAATTTGCCTAGATTCACAAGTCCCACACTGACTCAACCAGACAAAATCCTAGCATCCTAAGCTTTTAACATTATAGTCTCCTTCTTGATTTTAGTTCACAACTTGGTATTTTGTGAACAGAACTTTAGTCTTTTAAATATTTATGTTCCCTTAGAATTTTTGATTTTTTTTTTACATTTTTTCTAGTAAAAGTGACAGATGCTCGTGTTATTGAATATTTCTGTATAGCAGCAGTAGACGTTTTTAAATTATAGAAATTTTTGTTTTCAAGCAAATTTTGTGCTGTAAGACTGAGGTTTTTTTATTTCAGGAACAAAATATTAATGTTTCTTTTTATTTCTATGTATTTTTATTGCATAGTCTACCTATCTTAGCACAAGTAACATATATATTTAGTTCTTAGGTTATATTTCAGTTGTCAAACAGGAGTGTCTATTTATGTGCATTGAGAATGATAGTCTACTTCACAGAAGAACTTTTGCATACAAAATCTGTTTATTTAATTATTCAGGAAAAGAATCACAAGACAAACGTCACGGGGTGAAGAGTGGAAAGAAAGCCAGAAATATGAGATCTTGGATTTTGAGGAACATGTAGAAATTACTATGAAGTGACTGGCTAATTATTGATGATGCTGACTCCATATTAAAAAAAACGGAGTGGTGATTATTTTTCATCTTCTTGTCACCTCTGAAAATATGAAAAACATATCAGTTTATAGATCAGCTTATAGGAAACATTAGATGTTGCTGAGAAAATGAAAATATCAGATTTGTGTACGAAGAATGCAGGGAAGGGATCTGACAATAGCAACAATTTCCTAGTCTCCCTTTGAGAAGAGTTCATGGGAATCTATAAAGTCATGCACAGTAGAAACTAAAATATTCCTTATTCATATATTTTAATTTTGATTGAGAATATACAAGGTATACACATGTGGTTTTCATATATGTATGCATAGGGTGTGTAAAATGTCATTTTAGAAACTACATGAGCATTTAAATGACAGTACTGTTTAGATTCTTGATGCATGTTGATAATCTGGAGGAGAAATTATTTTACGTTCAAATTAAAAGTTGTTTGTGATGTTCTCAAACATGCGTTCTACTGCTTTATTATCATGTGTAAAACATTTGACGTTTTTGAGAGCTCTTTTGATAAAATGGTTATCTGAATAGCTTTATCTAATAGGGCACCCCACACTCACGTATCTGGAGAGATCCATTTTGATTGTACTGACCAGGGTCAGCTCTGTTCTAAGAGCAGGTGTCTATGAAAGAAAGTGCAGAGAGAGGGGACAGAATAATAATCATTAAATTTTTTACTTTTTTAATTTATTTTTATTTTTATGTGTATGAGTGTACTGTCTGCATGTAGGTTTGTGAACCTGCATTGTGCAATGCTGCAGAGGTCAGAAGAGGGTGTCGGATTCCCCTGGAACTGGAGTTCTCCTGGAATTGGAGTTACAGATGGTTCTCAGCTGCCATATGGGTGCTGGGGATCGAACCCGATAATTATAAGCACTCACCCCTGAAGCACAGTTTAGAATTGCCATCATGGCAAGCAGAAGACAATCAGGCGTCAGGGGGTTCCTGAATTGTGAACAGTAGCTTCAGCTTTTTTGGATAAATTCTTCATTTGAGCCCATGTGGGATATGGAGATATTTGTGATTTGATGGAGTGAGGTCTCTTAGAAGATGGCTGATGTGTGATAATGTTTGTTGTTTTCTGTGTCAACGTTGTTATGGTGTTGACCCATCTTTACTCCTGTGTCTGGGTGTCAGTGGAGGACACAATGGAGTGGAGCCCAAATGTCTGATCCATCACCTAAGGTGATAAGAGCATATTTCTTTCCCATTATTTTTAATTGACCTGGTTTACTACAACTGGAATAAGTTCCAGTAGAAGTGGTTTTGAAGAAGAAGTAAAATGTGAATTAGTGTGAGTCGAAGAGTGGGATTTGGGGAGAAGTAAAAATTGATATTAAATAATGTGAAAGGTAATTGTGGGAAGGGACCATATATAGTTACTATCCCCCCCCCCTTTTGTGGGTACTGTTTAAACAAAGGCTGAATGGGTAATAACCATGAAAAGAAGATTGGCTCCTTATGTGGAAAAATGTGTAAAATTAGTTTGTTAGATATGATTAGAATGTAGAGTCTCTGGGGGTAGTAGAAATATGAAGGGGGACACAAATAGAACAGGAGTGTACAACTGAGTGTGTTTGAGAAAGAGGGATTTTATAGGAATTGTGTAGATGAAAAGTATTTGAATGTAAGGCCGAATGTTTTTGTTGAGGTGTGGAAAATATAGGCATAGCCAGGGCATTAGCCAAGGTGTTACCTTCAGCCAAAGGTTTGGGTAGGTTTGAATGTTAACGGATATGAGTGATATATAAAAGACAGGTACGATTTTGTAACAAAGAGTGAAGTTGTGAAAAAAGAGCGAATAGCGTAGGGTCAGTAGAATGTAAGGAAGCTGTAACACTATATGGGGGAAGAGCTGGACAACATATTGAGAGTCAGATACTATGTTTAATGTTTGTGTATTTTTGTTAGTAATTAAATTAATGTAAAGGGTTTAGAATGTTGAACAGAATGATATGGCCCAACAGAGGACTTTTGGATGTCAGGACCAACAATGGTATACTTACCATCCACTGAGGTATCTATAAAATAAGTGGGAGCGTTAGGGATTGGAGAGGAAGAAGCAATATTGTTAATAACAAATTTAGAACATTTAATAAATGTTTATAATTTTCCTGTAGGAAGTCCATACTGTAACTGTCCCATATAATCAGTAAGACCAATTTGTAACCAAGTAGTATGGTGAAATGTAAAGGAGAACTTTTCCTTAGTAATGGGTAAAAATATAATATTTGGGTCCTTTGTCAACATGTATACAATGCATTGTCGAGAGGTAGCTAAGATTCATTCTATTAATTGGACATAAGATAAATGTTTTTGTTGTTTTCAGTGAAGATAAACCCATTCTAACAGTAATAATTTTTGAGTAATAATGTTAGTGGGAGTATATGTAGAGGGAATTATTATATGTTGTACTGGCAAGTTATAGTCAACTTTGTGAAGAAAGGCATCCTTAATTTGTTGTTTTACTGGCTGTAATTTTAATAAGGCATCAGGAAATAGCACTCGAGGGCTATTAAGTGCTGAATCACCTTCTAAAGTAGAAAAGAAAATAAATTAGTTAGCATTGATGTAGGAATGTCCAGAGATGGTGGAAGCTAACTAATATCTCCTAATAATTTTTGAAAGTTATTGAGAGTTTTTAGATTATTACGTTTAAAAGAAAGTTTTGGGGGTTTGTTTCTAGTCCGGTTTACTATGTAACCAAGATATGAAACAGGATTGGTACTTTGAATTTTTTTAGGTGTTAAGATAAGCGCATATTGTTGTAATTAAGAAACTTTTTGAAAGGAGTGTCTAAAGTATTCTGTTTTTCAGTAGAAATTAATATATCATCCATATAATGAATAATATAACAAGTAGAATATTTGGCTCTTAAATGTTGAAGAGCCTGATCTACATACCATTGGCAGATAGTGGGAGAGTTTTTTATTCCTTGAGGCAGGACAGTCCATTGGTATCTCTGTAAGGGAGCTTTGTAGTTTGGTTGGGGTAAAGAAAATGTAAATCGGGGACTGTCCTAAGGGTGGAGAGGAATAGTGAAAAAACAATCTTGTAAATTAATAACAATAAGTGGCCATTTATTAGGGATGTAGGTGGGGGAGGGCAAGCCTGGTTGTAAACAGCTCATGGGAATTAAACTGTTATTAACATTTTTGAGATTAATAAGTATGTGTTATTTTTTCAAGGTTTTTATAGAATATATGGGGGAATTTTAAGGTGAGGTGGTAAATTCTAAATGTTCCTCTTTGAGTTGTTTTTGTACAAGTATCATTGATAGCCACTAACTTTTTCATAGTAAGGAGCCATTGAGGGGTCCAGATAGGGTCATTAGATTTTTAATCCATTTTTAGCAGTTGTAATTTAGTGGCCCCTATGAAAAAGTTTCAAAAATGGAGATTTTTGCATTGGTTTGTTGTAGAAAATCACATCCCCATAAATTAACAGGCAGTGGGGTGATAAAAGGCCATAGAAATGGTAAAATATTATCAGCCCCTTGTTCTCATAAAATCTCAGCACTGATAAAAGTTTGTTCAGCTGATGATAAGCCTACTCCTGACAGAGTAGACTTGGCTCTTTCTTTAGGCCAGGAATCAGACCATTTCTCAGTGCGAATGATTGAAACATCAGCTCCTGTATCTAATATGCCAGTAAATGTCTTTTCTTTTATATAAAGGATCAACATGGCTCTAGAATGTTCCTGGAGTAGGGTGGTCAATGCAGCAAATGTGGTGGTGCTGCCAAAGCCTCCAGTTTTATTATTATTAATTCTATTTATAGGATGACAATACTGAAGGAGTAACAGTTGTGCAATAAATTTTCCTTTAGGGAATTTAAGATTTTTTTTTTATTTAATGTGTATGAATGTACTGCCTGCATGTAGGTTTGTGCACCCTTGTCATGCAGTGCCTCGGAGGTCAGAAGAGGGTGTCGGATTCCCGTGGAACTTGAGTTCTCCTAGAATTGGAGTTACAGACGGTTCTCAGCTGCCATGTGGATGCTGGGGATCGAACCCGGGTCCTCTGCAAGAGCAGTCAGTGCTCTTAACCGCTAGGCCATCTCTCCAGTCCCAAGGGGCTTTAAGATTTTTGGATACATGCAACACAAGAGAAATGTTTCCTTGATAATCTTCATCTATAACATTAGTATGAACTATGAGATCCAACATAGTGTAGGTACTTCGTCCTAATAATAGTCCAACTGTGTTTTTTGGAATAGGGCCATAATATCCTGTTGGTATTTTATGAGGATTATGTACAAAAAGTAACTCCAAGGTTTTAGGGGCTGGACTATCAATAGCAGCACTGCCCTTAGTAGCTGTACATAATAACAGAATATTAGGTTTATTATTTAAAGCTTGTATTCCCTCAATTTGTCCAGGGCCAAGGGCAGGCCACTGTTTTAATTTCCCTGATACAGTTTGTCTTTGTCCTGTATTAGGTTTTGTTTTGTTTAATCAAATTTAGATCTACATTCTCTAAGCCAATGAACCCCGTTTTTGCACCTAGGGCACATTCCAGGGGGCTTTCTTTTTTTAATTTTTTTTTTTAGTTTTATTTTATTTATTTATGTGTATGAATGTACTGTCTGCATGCAGGTCTGTGCACCCGTGTCGTGCAATGCCTTGGAGGTCAGAAGAGGGTGTTGGATTCCCCTGGAACTGGAGTTCTCCTGGAATTGGAGCTACAGACGGTTCTCAGCCGCCATGTGGGTGCTGGGGATCGATCCTGGGTCCTCTGCAAGAGCAGTCGGCGCTCTGAACCACTAGGCCATCTCTCCAGCCCCCAGGGGACTTTCTTTCTGCAGAAGAATTAACAGGGTTTTTAGGAAGTTGATTAGGGACACGACAGTCTTTATGTACATGTCCCATCTTGTCACAATTGCAACATTTAACATTAGATTCTTTATGGACTGCAAAAGTTTATAGAGCTGTTATTCTAGCCTTATGTTTGATAGAGCCAATATTCCTATAAGCCTTCATGTAATCCATAGTTGTTTCTGAATTTTTTATTGGTCTGATAACTTCCTGGCAGTATTTATTAGTATTATCATAAGCCAGTTGTTAAAGAAGGATCTGTTGTACAGTAGTATTTTTTATAGTTTTTTAATAGTGTCTTGTAATTTACTAATAAATTGTCTTGTAATTTACTAATAAATTGAGTATAATCTTTAGAAGGACCTTGCACAATTTCTACAAAAGATCTTCTAGCTGTATCTGAGTCAATTTGTCTCCATGTTCTAATGGCTACCTCCTTAATCCAGTACATTATAGGCAATTGGATTTGATCTGATTGAGATTGAGCATTTGCCATTGTCTCTGTGCCTGTTAGTATGTCATACGTTAAATAGGCAGGACAACCACAAGAAATATGATCCTGTAATATTTGCATAGCTTTATCAGAAACCCATATTTGCCATTGTAAAAATTGTTGAGTGTAAGTACCATTTTTGCTAAAACTGAAATATCATGCGGGAACCAATTATTTGCCCAGGTTTTCAAGAATTTAATATTAATTTTAGAAGCTGCTCCATAAAGGGTGTAGGCCTTTCTGAAATTGGTCATAACATCAAACCCCAATGCATTCCAAGAGTTAATACCTTGCTGCTGGTGGTTAAAGAAAACTGGAAAAGGAAATATTCGCGAGGAAGAGGCAGCGCAGATTTATTGCTATTTAGAAAAGGCGAAGTAGTGGGGAAATTTTTCTGAAGAGAAGTAGTAGGAGGGTTAGAGGCAAAAGGACACTTCAGGGGAGCTGGATTTGGAAAACCTTGGGGGGAGTAGACTACTCAGGTGGCTGTGGAGGGAACTCTTGCCAGAGGTATCTGCAGCCACCCCCTGCAAGGGAATCACCTCTCCAAACATGATAGCTTTTTCAGCAAAAACATGCCTTTTATCATCTTTATTAATTTTATATTTATGTAAGGATTTAACTGTAGAGGTTTTATATCACATGTTTTTATTTTATTTTATTTTTTTACTTAATTTTATTTATTACTGTATGTGTATGAATGTACTGTCTGCTTGCAGGTTTGTGCACCCGTGTCGTGCAATGCCTCGGAGGTCAGAAGAGGGTGTCAGATTTCCCTGGAACTGGAGTTCTCCTGGAACTGGAGTTTCAGACGGTTTTTGGCCACCATGTGGGTGCTGGGGATCGAACCCGGGTCCTCTGTAAGAGCGGTCAGTGCTCTTAACCACTAGGCCATCTCTCCAACCCCATATCACATGTTTTCCAATCTTATTAATACCGAGTGAATAATTGCCCATGAAGCCCAACAATGTGGAGGGATTTTTTTTTCTTGCTTATAAGCCTTTTATACATTTATTTTCATTTTCTCCCATGACTCTAAATCCAGTGCCATAGTATCTTCAAACCATGGATTTTATTCTAAATCTATTTTATAACCTGCTACTATCTGAGAGAGTAAAACTTTAACATTTATCGCCTTCAAAAAATGATGAATTAATGTAACAAATGGATTTTTACTTATAGTGTCCCATTGCTGCTTACCTCTTTCTGCAGGAGTCAGTGGCCTGTTCAATTTATCATTCAGGTCCTTGTTCGGCACGCCATTTGTGTGGAACTCTAGGTTCTGAGACCTGGATCACCACTTTGATGTAGGACACAGACAACCAACTCAAAGGAAGACTGACAGTTTTATTTCTGAATCTTAAGCTTTTATATCTCTCACAGGTTGCAGAGGTTTTCCAAGGACAATTACAGAAAACTACACAATATATACATGCTAGATGTAAGGAAGGCTTCAGGAGAGGAACATAATTCAAGGTTCAGCAGGCCTAGTCCTAAAAGTAAACAGGGAACATAGTGACATTGGGTTTCAGCAATAATATTTCTAACAATTTCTGTGTTTACATTCTAAGTATAAACAGTCAAGGGCAGAGTCTTAGCTAAACTCTGCAAGCTTCTACCAAGCCCAAACATTCAAACACAATCATACCAAATCGGCCCTCTGCCAACTTTTTGAGAGGCTTCTTTCAAGCCTTTGACATTCATCCAGCCAGAGAATTCATAACTCCACAAGGCTGATTCCTGTGAGTTCAAGGTCAGCCTGGTCTGTAGATTGAGTTCCAGGCCAACTGTCTCAAAAAAAGGAGAAAGATTTGTACATTCTAATAATTGAATACACTATATTTGCTGATAATATTAAGCATGTTGCTTATGTGGTGTACATCTGTATTCTAGACAGTGTGAGGTGGTGGTATTTAAATCATGGAGTGAAGGCTAAACTTACCCTCATAGCAAGACTTTGCATAAATGTATACTGCAGTCTTGAAGGAGGGGAGAGGATCTGGGTTCAATGTCTCTGCTGTGCCTTTACTTGGACACTGATGCCCACACTTCATTCTGTCATTTATTTGTATGTAAAATTTGTTAAAACCTTCTCATCCTGCTGAGAGAAAGCTTATTTAACAATTTTTGAATGCATGAAATAGTTTTTATTCATTTACATCTTATCAGAAACTTTTATTTTTACAACCTGTGTGTAGGAATGATTTCCATTTTAGGACTGAGCATTATAGTATCTTGATTCAAATTGGGGATTTTCCCCATTCTGACTACAACTATTTTTACATGGAGATAATTTTCTCTATATTCTTCTATATGCTTTCCAGTTTTACATATTACACATGATGACAAAGATTTTTCTTTCAGCTTGTTTAATTAACTCTATTTTAAAAATATAATTTTTTAATTGCAGCTCTTCATTTTTTCCTAATAAATTTTGATTGAGTAAACTGACATGTTTTGATGACAGCCTTATGAAAATCTTTGGATTTTTCAGAAGCTTCTCAAGTAGGTTTTCTATAATTCCCCTGTAAATATTGTATTTTTATCAAGTTGAAATCCACATTTCTGGGAACATTGTATTTTAAAAAGTATAAATTCCATTTCTTTACAAATAAATCAAGTTTAAATAGGAGAAAGATGAATCAACAAGGCAAAAACTAAAGTTTCTGCTGACTGACAGATTAACTTAATGTTACAGAACACTGTGTATACTTTTTTTTCAGTTGGCTTGGCTGAACTGTCTAGGCTGATTGCCCAATCCACAAAGGTCAATATTAACTCATAAGAATTGAAAGAAAAATCAACTTTTCCTTTTTCTGTAGGATTATTTTGAAGAAAAAAATAGTAATTCTTTTATATTTTATACAACTCATTTTTTTTTTTTGTGCATTTCACACCACTGGATTCTGTGTATTCTGTCATACATGTTAAAGTTTGTCTATTAAAGTTAGCATCTCCAGACATACCTCAGTGTAAGTTCATCCCCTAAGGTCTAGTCAGCCTTCTGCAGAGTGTCCCTTAATTATTAACTGTCAATCTGGAGGGATGGCTCAGTAGTTAAGAGCTCTGGCTGCTCTTGGAGAGGACCCAGGTTCAATTCCCAGCACTCACGTGATGATCAACAACCATCCCTAGCTCTAGTTCCAGGGGATCCAACACCTGCCTCTGACCTCCTCAGGCATTATACAGCTCCTGTCCACTTACACACATGTATGCAATACACTCACACACATAAAAATAAAAAATAATAAGAAAGATTAACTCTCCTACTGATTTGAGATGAATGAAGCTTTAAAATATATTTATCAGTGTTTCGGAAACCTCAAACAAAAAAGTCATCTTATTAATTCCAAGTGCACTGAATATTCACACAACAGATTCTTAAGTAGAGACACGACATCCTGAAGTCATTTTGAAGTTACACCATTTACTAATAATTCACTGAAACTGGATCACCTTTATGGATTTTTTTTCCACGGAGGTCCAGTTTTTCCTAGTGAGAAATTTCCTTCATTGTTGATGTTACAACACATTAGCCATCAAAATGATAAATGCCTGACAAATTAAGATTTGGTGCTAGGATCCACAAATGAGGGACACCAAATGCCTTGGGTTTTTCTGGGACTGTGTTACTTCACTGAGCAGAACAGCATGATCCTAAAACCAAATCCCTATTTTTAAGGCAAACTGAATAATCTTATTTTTCTTTTTTAGAAAATATAATACCTGCTGCTACTATAAAAGTACTTTAAAACATATATGAAGTTTCTCTGTAATTTAGGAATGCAAACTAGTATTTCTTTCTTATTTTATTTATTTGCTAATTTATTTATTTATTTATGTTATTAAACTTTTTTCCTACATCATACTTCATTTCTCAATCTAATATAGAGGCACTTCCCTTTCCATGACCCCCACCCCATCCGAGAACCTGTACTCTGCCACACGTGTCCTGCATCAAGTGACCCTTGAGGACCATATCCTCAACTGACCTTAAGAAAACAAAAATCTTGGTTAATCTGGGCTAACCGTGTGGCCTTAAGCATCCAAAATGAAAGTAAAATAAGACATAAATAATCAGTAAGACCTGAGAAATTGTACTTCAGATATAAAACTTGAGATCTTAGTAAAAAGACAAAAAGAAAAAAAAAGTGAGAGAGCACTGCTGTTTGGCCTGTCTTCAATTCTTACTGGCAAGTGCATATACTCTGTGGCTGCCACTGCTTTTGCCATTCTTCAAATACATGATGGCAGCTTTTTAACCCTCCAATCTCCAAGAATCCCCCAAACCTTCATTGCCAGATGGGGACTACTGTGTTATCCAGCTTGTGGAGTGAGCGGCTACTGGGATTTCAACCTCACCAGAGTATAGACTGCCATTGTTGGACTACCCAGGCTGTACCATGAAGGCCAGTACAGGAAGATCAAGGCAGGACACATGCTTACTCAACCTCATTTGGATGACCATAGGAAAGACCCCAGTGTGGAGCACAAGGGCAAGATTGATGGTTGTTTGGGATTGCCAAGGAGCAGCATTCAAACATTTCCTTAAGGAAAATATGATATCTTTTAGCAAAAAAAAATTCTAATTCAGGTGATATATGTATATATAAGCAATAAAAGTTGGGGAAAACAACAGCAGCAAAAGAACTGGAAAAACAAACAAAACTCTGGAAGGACTTGTAAATTAGTGTTTGTTTTTACCTGCGTGTGGTGGTTTGAATGAGTGTCCCCCATAGGCTTTAAGTATTCAGACATTTTGTCTCCAGTTGGTGGCACTGTTTTTGGAGGTCTTAGAAGGTGTGGCTGTGCTAGAGGAAGTATGTCACTGGGGGCAGTCTTAGTTCAACAAGACTTGTGGTCTCCAGTGGCGCTTCCTGTGCTCATTGCAAGATGTGACCCTCGGCTTGCTGTTCCAGCTCTAGCTCCATGCCTCCCACCACAATACCACAATGGACTCTAATTCCCTGGAACCATCAATTGTAAGCTCAAATAAACTCTTCCTTTTATAAGTTCCTTTGGTCATGGTGTTTTATCACAGCAAAAGAAAAGTGACTAATACACTGCGTGAAACTGTATTGTTAAAATGTGACTCCTTAAACACGTTTTGGAGTTAACCTATAGCTTATTTTCAGACGTTGTAATTTTGGTATATATTTCATATTTTGGAGGAATATAAAATTAAAGAGAAAAAAAAGAAATGATATATGTTACTGGATGAAGTGTTGGAATGCCTTGTATTTCAGGCCCAAGTATGGTCCATGCCTTGTGTCATAGAACAAAAATAGAAACGTGTATGTCTTCAAAGACAGCCTGGGCTTCATACATAGTGACCAATGCTGAGAAAGACTATTGTTTGGGATGCTGGGTTATATTAGAGACAATTCTCCAATGCTTCCTCGGCCACCACAAGCACAGGCAAGGTATTCCACACGATTTAGAAATGTGGTATTCAGTGGGAAAGTAGGCGGGAATTATCAGCAAGATTGTGGCTCTGCTTCCAATGAAAGTCTCATTAAACTGTGACTGTCCCCTGTAGGACTGTACACCTCATCTGGGGATGTGAATGATTTTCTAAACATCCATGCTATGCAGGGGGTCACATGCCAGACCCTTGTAATAATAACGTGGAGCAGGGGTGACAGCAGTGCTTATTAGAACATGGCTAACCTTTCAAGACCATGGGTGACTGATGACATAAGATGGAACTCCATCTGTCCTCCGAGGGGATCCTGAACTTATGTGTAGATAGGCATATACAGACAGATACACGAAAACACAGAAACAGACACACACACAAACACAAATAAAAATAACATAAATTTTAAGAGAATGAAAAACTAGCAAGCCCGAAGTAACAACAGTGCCTACTTCAAAATAAATATAAGAATGTGTTAGGATTCCTAGTAGAGCCATGATGATACTGGTATGAACTCACATCCATGGTGATGTCACTCTATGAACTCACATCCATGGTGATGTCACTCTATGAACTCACAGCCTTGGTGCTGTCACTCCTAGTAAATCACAGCTATGTTGAGGTCACTCATATGAACTCACAGCCTTGACATGTCACTCCAATGAATGCACAGCTAATATGTCACTGAAGAGAAATCACAGACATGGTGATACCATTCATATAAATGCAGAGCCATTGTGAAGTCACTCAAGTGAACTTGCAGCCATGGTGATGTCATTCTATGAACTCTCAGCCTTGGTTCTGTCACTCATAGTAAATCACAGCCATGGTGATGTCACTCATATGAAATCACAGCCTTGATATGTCACTCCAATGAATGCACAGCTAATATGTCAATGAAGAGAAATCACAGGCATGGTGATACCATTCATATTAATGCACAGCCACGGTGAAGTCACTCAAGTGAACTCACAGCCATGGTGATGTCACTCATATGAAATCACAGACATGGTGATGGCATTCAAGTCAATTCAGAGTCAATGTGATTTAACTCCAATGAACTCACAGTCATGGTGATGTCACTTATATGAAATCATAGCGATGGTGATATCATTCATATGAATACAGCCTTGGTAGTGTGACTCAAATGAACTCACAGCCATGATGATGTCAATCAAGTGAATTCACAGCCATGGTGATGTTTTGGGTATGAAATCAGGGCCATTCTGTTGTCACATATATGAACCCATTGCCATGGTGACATCATTCATATGAACTCAGACCCATGATAATGTCATTTTAGTGAATCAAAGTCATGGTGAGTTCACACGTATGAACTTACAGTCATGATGAGGTCAGTCAAATCAACACACAGCCATGGTGATGTCATCTAAGTGTATCACAGCTATGGTAATGTTACCCAATGAAATCAGAGGTATGATGAGGCCATTCAAGTCAACTCACAGCCATGATTATGTCACTTGTAACAATTCACAGCCATGGTGAGGTCACTTATATGAACTCACAGCATGGTGAGGTCAGTCATATCAATAGATAGCCATGGTGATGTCACTCATACCAACTCACAGCCATGGTGATGTCACCCAAATGTCACACAAAGTGTCTTTAATTCAAGCTTGAGCTTGGACTACCACCCTCTTGACACAGCAGGCTGGGAGAAGAGGTGCCACTGCTCAGGGGCGGGGGTATTTTAAAGGAAAAGCTGCAAGCAGGGGTTGGATACATCTGGCCTGGTCTAGGGGAATTTTTCCAGTTTTGGAGTTTTGTTATTGAATCATAGGGACTGAGGAAGCATGATTTTTTAAACAGATAGGTCAGCTTTGGTGGCACCATGGGGGAAGATCTTTACTCATTAAATACATCCTGGCAGAAGAACAAACATGTTTAACCTTTGGTCTTTCCCTGTTAGTTATTTTCAATAAACAACCTTTGGTCCTTCCCTGTTAGCTATTGAGATATTCTGTGGTTTTTCCTGGAATCTGAGGGTGGTGATGTATTTCTACAAAATAGAAAAATAGAGTCTATCTTGTTTCCTCATAACTGGTCCCTCTTTAAAAATGTATCTTTGTTTAAAGTTGGTTCCTAATTGGATTTAAACCTGTAGGAGTATAATGAATTAAAAGCAGGAACTTGCATTCACTCACACATACACACAGTTTGAAGATGGACTTAAGGAAACATAAAAGAGTTTTATTAAAAAAATTTTTCATTTAAATTGAACCCAAAATATTAATTCATGTTGTTAAAGAGGCTTTTTACTAAAAGTTCTTTAAAAAAACAATTCTTTGAAGCAAGTTTCTTTTGTTAGAAATCCAGGGCCTTTAAACTCGCCTAGAAATCCATCTGTTTTGTCTCCAAAATGCTGAAAATAAAAGACTGTGTTACTTTAAGTCAAAATTTAAAGGGCATGATTTATATAAATTGTTGTTAATACACGTGCTCAGTTTCCTGGATGGTATGCACATAGCAGGCAGGCTGGTGGCACTAGAGCACAAACCAAGTGTAATAAGGAATTCTGTGGGAAAAAAATCTTTAAGGTTAAACACATTTAAAAGGATCAAGATAAAATTTAATCCACCAATTAATTTTGATTATGCACATATTTTTACTTAAAAGGGTACCTGGAAGTTAAGTAAAAATATTACATTTTGGGGGGGTCTTTTCGAGACAGGGTCTCCCTGTAGCCCCAGATGTCATAGAACTCACTCTGTAGACCAGGCTGGCCTTGAACTCACAAATATCTGCCTGCCTCTGCCTCCCAAGTGCTAGGATTAAAGGCATGTGTCACCACGCCTGGCTTGTTTTTTTTTTGGGGGGGGGATATTACATTTTAGGTCAAGCATGCTGAAGTGAATTTGAATTATGTAAGTGATACAGCTACCTGAACCCCACTTTTGGATCTACGAATAGCCAGCAGGTTTAGGTAGGAAAATTAGATTTAGAAATAGTTACCAAAAAAACCACAAAAGACAAGAGTGTAGGGGCTGGAGAGATGGCCTAGTGGTTAAGAGCACTGACTGCTCTTGCAGAGGACCCGGGTTTGATCCCCAGAACCCACATGATGTCTGAGAACCATCTTTAATTCCAGTTCCAGGGGAATATGACACCCTCTTCTGACATCTGTGGCATTGCACTACAGGGGTGCACAAACCTACATGCAGACAGTACATTCATACACATAAAATATAAATAAAATTTAAAAAAAAGAGACAAGAGTGTAAAGAGGGACCAGTTATAAGGGAACAAGATAGACTCCATTTTTCTATTATGAGGAAATACACCACCCGAGAAATAGTGACCCCCATCCTCAGATTCCACGAGAAACCACAGAATACCTCGAGAGTGAACAGGGAAGGACCAAAGGTTGTTTGTTGAAAATAACTAACAGGGAAAGACTGCTGGTTAAACATGTTTGCTTTTCCACCAGGATGTACTCAGTGAGTAATATCTCCCCCACATGGTGCCACCAAAGCCGCCAGGTGGCCCTGACCTATCAGTCTAAAAATCATGCTTCCTCAATCCCTATGAATCAATAACAAAATGCCAAAACTGGAAAATTCCCCATTTGCAGTTTTTTCTTTCAAAGACCCCCCCACCCCCCAGCTATGGGACAGCTTCTCCCAGCCTGCTGTAAGGAGGGTGGTGGTCCAAGCTTGAGCTTGAATTAAAGACCCTTTGCATTAGCATTTGCATTTACATTGGAGCTGCATGTCCCAGTGGTCTTTGGAGGTCCCAGTGATCTGGGCATAGCAAGAGCAATACACTGTTATGTAAAAACAGATTTTGTATACAAAATTTAAGAGAAAGGTATTAAGTGGTCATGTATTAAAATTATCTTGAAAAAAAAAACTGTTCTTGGTAGGGCAGTTCCTGTGAAAGGCCTAATTTGCATCAGAAAGAAGTGGGCTCCAGCCTTGGCTGAGCCATAGAGATACCTAGAGAAAATTTACATATGAATGAGTTAAGCTGGAACTGAACTGGAGAAACTGGTTCCTCACAGTAGGAGATGAGTCAAGGTTTTTTTTTGTTTGGAAATTAAAACCACAAAGTTTTAATTTAGACTTGTAAAATTTTGAAAAATGATTCCAAGAACAAGCATGGCTACTAAGCCTTGATATTAAGCTCAGCCTTGAAGTCACTGGATTTTATAACCTGCAGGAGTGACCAAGCCAGAAGGCACATTCCTGGAAGGAATGGGATACTCTCTCTGAGCCAACTCAGAGCCTGGTAGTTTTCCTCCATCCATACAAAGCCACATGTTCCCAGATCACCCTCCCATCCACTGAAACCAACAGGAGAGAAGGCTCCATGGCAAAAGATAGGTATTAGAAGAGAGAAGACAGAGAAGGAAAAGGCAAGATTTAGAGATTCACATACGTAATTTGTCATTTTCCTCCAGCCCCAAGTCTGGGAGCCATTTGTGGGGCCAATTGTGGGGTGTCCCATTTATTCACAGGACAATCCATATGGAAAACACGTGCAGGAAAATACACCACAGACACATGTTAAGGTCCAAATACAGAGAGAGCTTTATTCCAAAATATCTGGTTTATATAGACAGCATGACTCAACTCCCAGGGACAAATCCTAAACCTTATCATCACTACATCCTACCTCATGGGTGTGGCCAGGGTGGTCCCATTTGTTTAGAATGCTACCCATCTTAACTAAATTTTCTCACATTTGATGACAGGTTTTGTATTACATTACTCCTCTTTTCTTTTCTTATGGTGACATGTTTTCTATTACATTATTCCTTTTTTTTCTTTTCTTATGGTCATATGGACCTTCTATTTCAACAATTAATTTCAGAGCAAACTAACTCAATGTAAAATTTTATCAAATTTGGGGCTAGAGAGATGGCCTAGCAGTTAAGAACACCGAATGCTCTTGCAGAGGACATGGTGGTTTAGAACTGTCCGTAAATCCAATTCCAGGAGAACTCCAGTTCCAGGGGAATCCAACACCCTCTTCTGACCTCCAGGGCATTGAACGACACAGGTGCACAAACCTACATGCAGACATTATATTCATACACATAAATAAATAAATGAAATTTAAAAAATTATTTAAAAAATTTATATCAAATTTGGATGCATGTTTAGTGATTGTTTTAACTATTCTGTCCTATAAAATTGATCTGAATTACAGGGTAAACCTTAAACAGATTAATAATAGTAAATTATTAATAATAAATTTCAATATTAAAAAATTCATCAGGGCTATCAATGTGATATTCTCTGTCAAAGAGAAAAGCAGTCTTTTTCTTTTTTTTCAGTTTTTTAATTTTTATTTTTTTAACAATAAGTAATAAGATAAGAATACAAGCATCCTTCATGTAGAATTAATTTGCAAGCAGCAATGCCAAAACTCACACAGCATATGTCTCCCACAATCCAGCTGGTGGGGGTTTATGTACAATCATATTGATCAAATACATGTCCATACTGTGTTGCTATAGTTTCACCATTCACCCCAATCAGAGCCGTTATATTCTACCATGCCCCCTCTTCCACAGATTGTTCCCTAGGTGTGGTGGTTTGAATGAGTGTCCCCCATAGGCTTTAAGTATTCAGACATTTGTCTCCAGTTGGTGGCACTGTTCTTGGAGTTCTTAGAAGGTGTGGCCATGCTAGAGGAAGTATGTCACTGGGGGCAGGCTTAGTGAGTTTAACAAGCCTCACAGTCTCCAGTCGCACTCTCTGCTTCCTGTGCTCATTGCGAGATGTGACCCTTGGCTTCCTGCTCTAGCTCCAGCCACCATGCCTCCCCCCACGATGGACTCTAATTCCCTGGAACCATCAATCATAAGCTCAAATAAATTCTTCCTTTTATAAGTTCCTTTGGTCATGGTGTTTTATCACAGCAACAGAAAAGTGACTAATACAGTTAATTGGTAGCAGAGAGTGGGATGTTGGCTGTGAAGAACCTGACCATGTGGATGTTTGGAGAAATGTGGAAGACTTTGGAACTTTGGGCTAGAAAAGCTGTTGACTACTGTAAGCAGAGCTTAATGGGCCATTCTAGTAGAAGCCTGGAAGAAAGCATTGCTGCAAAAAAATGTAGCTCCAGAGGAAAATAAACACTTAGGCTGCAACTGGGATATTTTGATAAAGAGTCTGGCAGCAGTTTGTCCACAGCCCAAATGCTTGCCTGATGCTAAGTTGAAAAGCAATGGACTAATGTCTTTGGAGGAGGATATTTCAAGACAGCCTAATGTAGAAATGGTGACGTGGCTTTTAATGGTGAATATTATACAGATCTACAGTGAAAAAGAGCAAAATGTACAGAAGGAAATGCAGAATGTATAGTTTGGATCTGAAAAGTACATTAGGAAGATTAAAGGTGGGGCCAAGGCATGTGAAGGAGAGGCACCCTTTCATAAGGAGACTATAGTGATTAAGGAGAGGCCTAGATATTTACAAGTAAACAATGGGAAAGGTGAGATTAAAGTGAATAAGGAGAGGCCTTGAGATTTACAAGTAAACAACAGAATCAATACCTCTAGGGCAAGACCACACCCAGCTAATCCTCCAACTTTTGAAAGGAAAATAGTGAAAGCGTTTTCTACTCCAACAAGTCTAGGGCAAAGAAAAATTGCAAATGTGGTTAAAGTAGGAGAGAGTCCATCCCAAACTTGCAGCCAGATTCGGCAATTTCATTCACATGGTGCTGGCTGTAGAGGCATGAAGTCTCCAAGAGTGAAGTGGTCATCAGTTCTTCCTCAACGTTTTCAGAGAGCCACAGAGGCCAGGCAGAGTGCAGCAGTGGCGTCCCTGAATAAAGAAGGCCTTGATAGGCCATTGCATGAAGCTGTGAATGTGAAGCCTGGTTGGCAGCGGAGACCCCAAGAAGATATTCGAGATGCCAGACCTGTGAGATATTTGCCAAGCAGAGCTGCATACAGGGAGTGGTACCAGCCTAAGAAAGAGATGTATGTTGCAAGCAAAGCTGGAAGAGCTGAGTCATCTAAGCCCCTTGGAAGTCAAGTCCCAGAAGTTGCACATTGAGCTACTGGACTTGGTGTTTCCCCTGCTGCTTTTCAGTCTTATTTTGGTCCAGTATTTCCTCACTATGCCTCTATTCCTCCCTTTTGGAATGGGAATGTGTATTCGATTCCACTGTATATTGGGAGTATGTAATTTGTTTTTTGATTTTACAGGAGCTTACAGTTTAAGAGATTGGCCTGAGTCTCAGAAGAGACTTTGGACTGTAGACTTTTGAATGGCATTGAAATTGGTAAAGACTATGGGGACTTTTAATGTTGGACTAAATGCATTTTGCATTTTATATGGTCAGGAGCCTATGGGGGCCAGGGAGTGGAATGTGGTGGTTTGAATGAGAGAAAACCCCCGATAGGATTGTAGTTTTCAAACATTTGATCTCCTTGGATGGCACTGTATACTTGGAGGTCTTAGAGGTGTTGGGCACGTGCTAAGAGGAAGTATGTCACTGGGGGCAGGCTTAGTGAGTTTAAACAAGCCTCACGTTCTCGCAGTCCATGCTCTCTGCTTCCTGTGGCTGATTGTGCGAGATGTGACCCTTGGCTTCCTGCTCCAGCTCCAGCCGACATGCCTCCTCCCCACAATGGACTCCTAATTCCCTGGAACCATCTAATCATTAAGCTCCAATAAACCTTTCTTTTTATAAGTTTCAACAATAATAAGGTACATCATGTGTTTTTATCACAGCAACAGAAAAGTGAACTAATACACTAGGCTGAGAAGTAGGGGTACTGGTGGATAGAGCAAAACAGTCTACTTTCTCTTTAGCTGTAATGTTTGCTGTACTCTGATTCAAGTTCTGGTCTTTTTTCCTTCATGGGTTGAGAGTTTGTCCAGGGTGATGTACCTCTCAATCCTACTGTGTGTGGATAGCTTTAGTGTCAATTAACACGCCTGGGTTGAGGGAGCCTCAATTGGGAATTGGCTCCATTGGAGGCCTGGGCACACATCTATAGGGGGAGCATGCTCTGAATGTGATGCAGTGTGGGAGGCCCAGTGCGGCATCCACCTGCGTTTGTCACACCCACTCCAGTGCACTTGTGTAAAGTAATATGAGAAATCATATTCTAAAACAAGCGGGGGAGATGTGTCCTGCGGGCTGGACCCCCTGGAGGTACACTGGTAGAACACTCCGGCTAAGATCACTCCGAGATTCTGAATGCTCTCTCATAGGATGTTACGTTTTTCTGGTGTTGGACTTAGCATAACACTAGAGCACAATAAAGATCTTTTCTTGGGCCAGCTTATAGATACAAAAACAAAACTGATTTTGAATGGCCATAACTGCAATTAAAATGCCTCTCTTGGGCACAGGGCTTTTTCCTGGCAGCGAAGAATGGTCTGTAAGTCTTGAGTCAGAAATAGACTTAAAATTAGACTTCTCTCACAATATACATTAAATGCAAAGACCTGTGACAAATTGGAAAACAGAACAATTATATATGGTAATAGGCTTACTAGCACTGTCTCTAAAGAAAACAAGTTCCGTGATATAGTGTAATAAAAACAGAATATCATATCAATTTCAACAGATAAGTAAAAACTCGCTTACTAACAATTAAAATAAAAGACTCTTTAACCCCGATTTCCTATTTAAGAAAGGAACAGGTTAAACAGTTTCCTAGGTTATATGCAGCCACTGAATGCTGAGTCCTGACACTCCCAGCAAAGGTTAGGCAAAAGACAAATTACTTTACACCAGCAATTGTCTTACAAGAACAAGACTGTTAGTTGGAGCAAGCAGTGGAAGGCTCTTAGTTCTCAGTAAATATTGAAAATCTTTAGATTAGCAGTGAGAGTTAGAAAACATAATAATATTTTATGATGCAATAGGAATAAGGTTTTTACTTAATAAAAACTTAAAAGAAACTGATTAACTAGGAATTAAGATATATTTGCTCTAGATTTAAAGAGATAGTAAGACCAATATCTACTGCCAAGAAAACTTCTACTGTAACATAACTATTACTACTCAGTGTCCTGTAACATTTCAATTATGACTTGTAATTAAGAGCTAACAAGTAAATACTAATTGATCATGTTAAAAACTATTGATGCTCCTTTTTTTTTAAATGTTATTATTTGGAAGAGTTATTAAAGCTACATTTACTTCAAAGAAATTCATCTTACCTAACTGAACTTGTGAATTGGTTTGGTTTCCTGCATCTGCGATGCCCCGTATCTCGTCAATCATGAAATAAATATGAGTTCTGGTTAATGTATGATTTTGACCTATTAGTAACATATGTAATTGTAAAGCTTCACCAAATCCCTTTGTCTCCTTCATCCTAAGACTGCTCTATATAGACACTGCCCCTGTTCAATAAGTTGCTGTGGATTTGGGAAATTTGTCTCTCATTTCTACAAGCCAGTCAGCTTCCTCGTTTCTCTCCTGCCAAAGGAACTCCATCAGAAAAACTCACGACCCTAGGAGGGCTGGCTGGTCTCAGTTACCGGCAGCAGCAGTCGGCAACAGCCCAGCACAAATGAGTAGTGCCACCCGGGGCAGGGTTGTGTGTGTACTGTATAAGAAAGCGGGCTGGGCATGACAGGAGAAGCAGGCCAGTGAACAGCACTCCCTCCTGGCCTGTGGTCTTCATCGCTCCTGCCTCCAGTTCCTGCCCTGAGTTCCTGCCTTGGGTTCCCTATATGATGAACTGTACCCGGGAGATTAAGTCTGAATAAACCCTTCCTCTCCAAGTTGGTGCCAGTTAGAGTGTTTTGTCCCAGCAGCATGCAGAAAGACAACTACGACAGAAATTGGTCCAGAAGAGGGTGTATTGTTTGACAGACACTGACCTTGGTGTTTTGGGGCAAGATTGTGGAGGAGTTGGAACTTTGGGGCTGGGAAGACCATTGAATGCTTAAAGATTGTTGCTGTGGAGCTTGAGCATTTTGCTGAAAAGTTAGAAGATGGAGGCTGGACTTGTGAAGTTTCTAAGTTTCAGTTCAGGAACAGAGATCATCAGGACTGTGTAATGTGTAGGTCTTGTCGCTGGGGCTGAGAATCAGCTGTAAGCTAATCAAGAGATACAGAACCTGAAGTGAAATTTTTGTTGCACTGGGACAATCGATGTGCTGGTTAGCTGGAGCGAAAATCAGCTGTAAGTAAAAGAAAGACCAGCACACTGTGGTGAGAAATCTTCTGGGAAAGAATTCTTCAGGGTCAGATACAGAAGCGGTGATCCAGAAGCGGGCCTGAGCCTCCATCTCAGCCAGAAGCAGGACTTGTATGTGTAAGAGTCACGCTCGATAGGTCTGGTGTTGAAATATCTGGAGGGGGGGTCACAGAGAGCAGCCTGTGAGAGGTCAGGAATGATGGTACTGGTCGAGTGTGCCTCTGTTGTCAGTGAAGACCCCAGGATTGGCAGGGCGTCATGGAGAGAAGCGAGGGCTTCACACCAGGAGATGTCAGAAGAACCATTGTGTGGCAGGTGCTGCCATCAGTTTTCAGTTGGTGGACCCCGTGTTTTGGAGATCGCAGACCATATGGGATGACCACCAGAGCACCGGGCCGGCACCGTGTGGGAAGGGAGTCAGCCTGGGCCCGTTGAGACTGAGCTGTGTGTGCCAACAACGGCAGGTTTGTAGAGGTGGGAGCTGCTCAAAACCTTTGGAGCCCAGAAAGTGGTGAATCCCAGGTGTCCAGCTCTTGAGCTACTTTCTGGACTTAGGTTTGTTTGAGAATGGCTATTCTTCCCTTTGAAATAAGACGGTACTTGCTTTGGATTTTACAGGCAACCCACAGTTGAAGAGACTTTTAATAGACTGAACTTTTTAAGTGTTTTGGCATTTTAAGAGACTGTGGGGCTTTGTAAGGTTGTCGTGTCTCTTAGGCTGTGATTCAATGTTAACGGATTATAACTATGGGGATAAGAAACTGGAAATGTGGTGGTTTAATAGTGATGTGAGTTTTGTGTGTAGTGTCTGTACAAGGGGTCATTGTGGCTGGATTGCTTTTGTAGTCAACTTGACACACCACCTGGGTTGGGAGCGCACTCTAAGTTGGGGATTGGCTCGCATTGGGAGTATTGTTCTTCATGATCGAGGCAGGTGTGGGAGTGGTCCAGCCCACAATGAGTAGTACACCATTGGAAGGCGTTGTTGTGTACTGTAATATAAGAAAGGGCTGGGCGATCAGGAGAGACCAGAGCAGTGAAACGAGCATCCTCCATGCCTGTGCTTTAGCTCCTGCCTCCAGGTTCTGCCTGGCCTGAGTTCACCCTGATGGGCTCCCTAAGTGATGACTGGGTGACTCTCAGCGATGTAAGGTTGAGATAGAACGCCTTTCCGTCCCCCCACCCCCCCAAGCGTGGTGTCGATCATGAGGGTTTTTGTCACACAAAGGAAGACCAACTAGGACACTAGTACTATTATAAGCACAAGCAAGTTAGATATAGTAGGTATTTAAAAAGACTATAGTTAGTTATTCGGTAGTCTCTTGTTTTGGTTGAGCCAGATGTGTTTCGGTGGTGGTAATGCTAAGCCATTAATTATATGTTTTGTTTTGTAAAAGAGTGACAGTGTCTTAATGTGGTTTTACTTCTTCCTAACCTTAAGGATGTAAGCTTTTGGCATCAGCCGTGGGTTATTCCTGTAAGGAGAGGAGCTAATAGCTCATTAGATTTGGGAGCATCAGGACTGTGGCTGGCACCTGCTGCACAGTACTCCAGCAAGGTGATGGTGTGGGCTGATGCTGGATGTGAGGAGTGTTACTTGACTCAAGGAGACCATTTTTGCTTTATTGTTTAGTGGCCTTTGTAACTCGCTGGCATTCCAGAGACCAACTGTACGACTTGGCAGTTGCAGTCCATCAATACACCTTCCCATGTTTTGCATCAGGTCTCCCGCAGCAGGGGCCTTACTGCCTCTCTCCTTGAAGGTATCCCATGTTAGACAGGCAAGACCGTTACCTTTTGGGGGGGGCTTGGATTCCCTGGCCAACATCTCTCTTGGCAAATAATCCATGTGTGATATCAGAGCTACTCTGTAAATAATATATTTGCTTAAATCACAACTTGAAAAGACTTGAGTATTATATTTGGCTCTGAATAGAGAATAATCCTTTTCACATTTCATATATATATATATATATATATATATATATATATGTCAATTAAAGAAAGCAGTTATACCGGTTTTGTAGGAGATTATCTCTATAACAGTTGGCTCTAAATTACGGTTAGAGAATGACTTCATTACCATTATGTATTTCTTTGTTCTTTGAAAAGGAGGTAAGAAGTTTTCTCATATTAAGACTTTGCAGCCCCTAGAAGTCCAGGTTCATTAGGACCTATTATAAACAGTTGTTACAAATAGGATCCACAGAGATGTTTGATGTCTGTAGCAGTCTGACATACAAATCTTTTCCCATAGTTAGTTTTAAGATTTAAATTGAAAATTCTACAAAAAGGTTCAATATATAACTGTATCCCCCCCTTTTTGTATTAAGTTTTTATTTTTTGACCCATAAGTCTCAAAAAGCCAGTTGTAGTACACATACCTATAGGCAGGAATCAAAGTGTAAATTACATTAAATTTACCCAAGCTGTTTTGGGTGACTGTATGTTGTTAATTTGGGAAGCAAATTTAATACCTTAAGTTAAATTATACTACAGGTAAAATAGAATGTTGCAAGATGATACAGTATAAAACAGAAATTATAGAGAACGTTTGTATATGTTAATCCCAAGGTTATTGTTATATAGATTTTAAGTAGAACAAACATGGACAATAATTTATATTTCCACTTAACTTAGATGTATTACCTTTTTTTGTTAAAACCTTTAAACCAATGTTGTTTAATATAGATATTTTTACTTTACTGAGTCCTAAAATACCATGTAGTTTGTAGATAGAATTTGGGCAAAGTTGGATACTTATTAAACTCACATCAATTAAATGCACATTAATTGAATATAGACCCGTGTCCCTCTCCCACCCCTCCCACCCCTCCAGTTTCACCATTTCAGTCAGTTTTTATGCAGTCTTTCTGTTGTTGTTCTTTCCACTATGCATCCCTCCCCATAAGAAGTATGTACAACTGGGTTATTGACGGTAGCATCCACAGATGAGGGATACCATTCGTCGTTTGTTTTTCTGGGAGTGTGTTAATTCACTGACCCATCCCAAGGGTCAGTCAACAGGATCCTGGAAGAGAAGGAGTGAGGGGAAGGGTCAAGAGACACAAGGAATGGAGACAAGACAGGTTCTGATCAAGTCTCGTTTATTGTAGGAACACAAGTAGAATATAAAGGGTAGGGAATACGGAAGCATCGCCAAACCAAAGGCACCTCAGTGCTTACATATTGGAAAGAGTGTGCAGATACAGATCTTTACTTAAGGCAGGCATTTGCAACACCTCCTGTGATAAGTCACAATAGACTTCAACCTCCTCATGACTATTTCAGTGCTGGGAAGCTGCTAGTGGAAAATTACTAGGTGGCTAAACTCATTTGATAACTCCACACTTCACTTAACATAATATCTTCTAGTTCCATCCATTTACCTGCAAATTTCATGATGTTATCTTTCTTTACTGCTGCATAGAACTCCATTGTGCATATTTACCACATTTTCTCTATCCACTACTCAGTTGAGGGACATTTGGGTTGGTTCCAGTTTTTTGCTATTGTGAACAGAGCTGCAATAAATTTAGCTGTGCATGTATTTCTGCAGTAAGACGAGTCTTCTGGGTAAATACCCAGGAGTGCTATGGCTAGGTCGAATGGCAAGCTCATTTTGAGTCTTCCAAGGGTTCTCCACACTGATTTCCATAGTGGCTGTACAAGTTTACATTCCCACCAGCAATGGATGAGTGTTCCCCTTTCCCCACAACCTCTCCTGCACTTGGAATCATTTGTTTTCTTGATCCTAGCCAGTTTTACAAGATTGAGATAATATCTCAAATTGGTTTTAATTTGCATTTCCCTAATTATTAGTGATGTTGAAAAATTTTTGAGATGTTTCTCAGCTATCTCTAATTCTTCCTCTGTGAAGTCTCTATTCAGTTCTTTGCTGCATCTTTTGAGTGATTCATCTGTTTTCTTTCTTCTTTGGTTTTTGAGTAGTTTGTATACTCTGGAAATCAATACTTTGTCAGATGTATCTGCAGTGAAGGTTTCCTTCCACTCTGTGGGTTTTCTCTTCACTTCCTTTAGTGCGTCCTTTGATGTACATAAGCTTTTGTGTTTAATGAGGTCCCATTTGTCAATTGTCGATCTTATTCCTTGTGCAGCTGATGTCTGATTTAGGAAGTCTTTTCCTATGCCTATGTCTTGTAGTCTGCTGCCAAGTTTTTCTTCTATCACCTCCAGAGTTTTGGGTTTCACGTTGAGGCCTTTGATCCATCTGTAATTGACTTTTGTACAGGGCGAGAGGTAGGGGTTTAATTTCTTTCTTCTACAGGTGGTGGTCCAGTTTTGCCAACACTACTTGCTGAAGATGCTGTCTTTCCTCCATTGGGTCTTCTTGGCCACCTTGTCGAATATGAGGTGGTTGAAATTATATGTGCTCATGTTTGGATCTTCAGTTTTTTTCCATTGTTCAGTTGGTCTGTTTCTGTGCCAGTACCAAGCTGTTTTTATGAATATAGTCCTGTAGTATAGCTTGAAGTCTGGTATAGAGATGCCCCCTGTGTTGTTCTTTTCACTCAGGGTTGTTTTGGCTATTTGGGGTCTTTTGATTTTCCAAATGAAATTAAGGATTTTTTTCCAAGCTTGTGAAAAAACTCTTGGGGATTTTAATTGACATTGCATTAAATCTGTACAAGAGTTTGGGTAGAATGGACATTTTTACTATGTTTATTTCCCCAATCCATGAGCATGGGAAGTCTTCCCATCTTCTGAAGTCTTCTTCAATTTCCTTCTTCAGGGGTTTAAATTTGTTTTGTAGAGATCCTTGGTATCTTCGGTTAGGTTTATTCCTAGGTATTTTATTGTTTTTGAGGCTATTTTGAGTGGGAAGTTCTCCTTGTATTCCTTCTTCAGTTTCTTGTTTTTGGTGTAAAGAATGTCTACTGATTTTTCTAGATTTATTTTGTATCCTGCCACTTTCCTGAAGCTCTTAATCATTTCTAGGACTTTTCTGGTGGAGTTCTTAGCATCTGTTAATTAAATGATCATATCATCAGCAAAAAGGGATATCTTGACTTCCTCTTTTCCAATTAAAACTACTTTATTTTCATTTTCTTGCCTTATTACCCTATCAAGTGTTTCAAGCACTGTATTGAAAAGGAGTGGTGACAAGGGGCAGACTTGTCGAGTTCCTACCTTTAAGGGAAATGCTTCTGTTGTTTCCCCATTTAGGATGATATTAGCTGTGGGTTTCCTGTATATGGCTTTGATTACATCGAGGAATGATCCCGCCAATCCAATTCCCTCTAAGATTTTAAGCATAGCAGATGCCAGATTTTGTCAAAGTCTTTTCCTGCATCAATTGAAATGATTGTATGCTTTTTGTCTTCAGTTCATTTATATGTTTGACGACATTTATTGATTTTTGTATGTTGAA
Organism: Rhizomys pruinosus; assembly: GCA_009823505.1. Lineage (NCBI taxonomy): Eukaryota > Metazoa > Chordata > Mammalia > Rodentia > Spalacidae > Rhizomys > Rhizomys pruinosus. The sequence goes on along the minus strand of VZQC01014245.1, from coordinate 667,838 downwards.
CCATTCCTGTATTTCTAGAATGATTCCAACTTGTTCATTGTAGATGATCTTCTTGATGTGGGTCTGTATGCGATTTGCAAGTTTTTTATTTAGAATTTTTGCATCTGTGTTCATTAAGGAGATGTGTCTATAGTTCTCCTTTTCTGTTGTATCTTTGCCTGGTTTTGGTAATATAGTGATGCTGGCTTCATAGAAGGATTCTGGGAGAACTCCCTCAGTTTGTATCCTTCTAAACATCTTGAATATTAATGGCTGTAAGTCTGTTTGAAATATTTTACAGAATTCTGCCATGAAACCATCTGTGGCTGGGCTTTTCTTGGTTCACATGCTTCTTATTACATCTTCAATTTCTTCATTTATTATTGGTCTATTTAAGCTATTGATCTCTTCTTGGTTTGAGCTTTGGTGATTCCCAGGATTTCAGATATTCATCCATTTCTTCTAGGTTTTCAAACTTAGTAGAGTATAGGTTTTTAAGTATTCCCGTATGATTGTATGGATCTTTTCATTGTCTTTTGTGATGTTTCCCCTTTTTTCGGAGATTCTGTTGATTTGGTGTTGTTCCTTCTTTCTTTTGGTTAACTGGGCTAGAGGTCTCTCTATCTTGCTTATTCTCTCAAAGAAGCAACTTTTGGATTCATTGATTTTTGTGGGTTTTTTTTTTATTTCTATTTCATTAATCTCTGCTCTGACTTTTGTTATTTCTACTTGTCTGCTGCGTTTAGGGTTCATTTTTGTTATCGCACAAGTATTTTTAGCTGCAGTGTTAAATCATTCACTTGTGCCCTTTCTGGTTTTTTGTTTGTTTGTTTGTTTGTTTTGTTTTGTTTTTGTTTTTTGATGTAGGCACTTAGGGATATAAACTTCCCTCTTAGAAATGATTTTAAAGTGTCCCATAGGTTTTGTTGTGTTGTATTATCATTGTCATTCTGTTCCAGGAATGGTTTTATTTCTTTCTTTATTTCTTCCTTGACCCATTCATTATTCAGGAGAGTGTTGTTTAGTCTCCATGTGTTCTTGTAGGTTGTAGGGCTTATCCTGATGTTGATAATTGAGTTTTATTGCACTGTGGTCTGATATAATACATGAGATTATTTCAATCTTTTTGTACTTGTTGAGTTTTTGCTGTGTCCGAGTATATGGTCTATTTTGGAGAATGTTCCATGGGGTGCTGATTAGAAAGTGTATTCTCTTGTGTTTGGGTGGAATATTAATCTGTGAGGTCCATTTGGTTTATTGCTTCATTCAGTTCAGATGTCTCTCTGTTTATCCTTTGTCCTGTTGATCTGTCTAAAGGACTTAGTGGGGTATTGAAGTCCCCTACTATTAATGTACTGGGGTTAATCTGTGCCTTGAGATACTCAAGAGTTTTCTTTATAAAGTTTGGTGCACCAGAGTTTGGTGCATATATATTCATGATTGTGAAATCTTCATCGCCAATTGTTTCTTTAATAAAGATGTAATGGCCCTCTTTGTCTCTTTTGATTTCTTTTGCTTTGATGTCCATTTTGTCTGATATTAAAATAGTAACACCTACTTTCTTTTTTTGTACCATTGGCTTGGAATAATTTCTTCCATCCCTTCACTTTAATTTGGTGCCTATCCTTGAAATTGAGATGTGTTTCTTGTAGACAGCATATAGATGGATTTTGTTTCCTAATCCATTCTCCCAGTCTGTGTCTTTTGATTGGAGAGTTTAGTCCATTAATATTTAAGGTTATAATTGAAAGATGGATGTTGCTTCCTTTCACCATAGTATCCATTTGGTTTTTAGTCTCCAATTCTACTCCTGCATTTATGTTTTTATTAGTTTCTTTTCCTAGGTGCTTGGGGATAGTTGCCCCTCTCTTTATGCCTTTGAACTGCTTCAAGCATTTTCTGAACAGTTGGTTTTCCGGCCATGTAGTCTCTCATCTTGTTTATATCTTGCAAGATTTTTCTCTCTCCTTCAACTAAAATTGACATTTTTCCTGGGTATAGTATTCTGGGTTGGTATCCATAGTCCTTTAACACAGGAAATGCTTTGCTCCATGTTCTTCTTGCTTTCATGGTTTGTGCTGAGAAGTCAGTTGTAATTCTGTTGGGTTTCCCTTTGTATGTGACTTGTTTTACTTTTGTAGCTTTCAGAATTTTGTCTTTGTTTTGGGCATCTAGCATTTTAACTATGGTATGGTGTGGTGATTTTCTTTATTGATCTTGTCTATTTGGGGTCCTATGTGCTTCTTGTATTTGTATGGGTTTGTCTATTTTTTTGGGGGGGAAATTTTCATCTATTATTCTGTTAAAGATCTGATCAATGCTGTTCTCTTGAGATTCTTCTCTTTCCTCTATTCCTATGATGCGGAGGTTTGATCTTTTCATAGTGTCCCATATTTCCTGGTTGTTCCACTTTTGTGTATTTTTAAATTTTTTATAATCTTTATTTGAGCTTTTTAATTGCTCTGTGTTATCTTCCAGGTCTGATATTCTTTGTTCTGCTTGCTCCATTCTATTTCTGAGGCTTTTTCCTTTCCTTTCTTCTTGATTGGATGAGTGTTCTATTTCCTTTTTCATTTCATCCTGATTTCTTTAGTATTTCCATTTCCTGTTTGACCTTGTAATCTCTTCTTGGTGCTCCTTACTTCTCTGGTTGGCTTCCTTTTTCATTGTTTCTACTTTCTTCAGGAGTTTGTTTTTTTCTCCCTTTAGCTCTTTCTGGAGTTTTTCATTCTGTTCCTTTATTTCGTTCTGAAGTTTGTCATTGTATCCCTCTAGGTCCTTTTTGAGTTTTTCATTCTCTGTCCTTAAGTTCTCTGACTTCTTCTTTATTTTTTTTAATTTCTCTGCAGAGTTCTGCAATTATTCCTCTAAGATTATTCCTCTAAGATCTGTTTCTTGGGTCACCCGAGGGGAATCCCACTGTAGCTATCTCCTGCAGGGTTGGTAGAGCTTGGTGCAGAATTATCCTGCACCTTTCCCATGTTATCCCTTTGCTGTGTCCCTGGCATGAGGGTTTACCCATTTTTTGCCTGTATTCCAATGACAATCACAAATGTCTTTTTACTATGTTAGAGGCTAGTTTTGCTTGCCTCCTTCTGATGCTTTCTTTTTTCTTTCCTTTTCCTTGTTTATGGAGTATTGACTTGTCTAGGTTTCAGGCTTTCAATTTTGTTTATATATTGGATATTGGAAGTCTAATTCACTCTTCCCTTCCTGTTCTGAAGGTTCTCCAAAAAAATCCACTCTTTCATCAATTCCAGCTGTGTGTGTGGGGGATATGCCTGACTTAGCCCTGGCTCTGGTACCTGTCTGGAGCTAGTTCTGGGCTCCTGTGATTCAGGAGCCACCTCCTACAAGGGTTTAGTGTTTAGGCCCTTTTTCAGCAACCCAAGAATCAATCTACCCTAAAATCTACCTGTCTGGAGTGAGTTCCAGGCTCCTGTGCTTCAGGAGCCCCCTGCACAAAGAGACATTGGCCAGAACCGAACCTATCTGGCACTGGCTGCAAAGGCGAATGATGGCTCCACCCGGACAGCCACCTCCTACAGGGGTTTAGAGTTTAGACCCCTTTCCAGCAACCCAAGAATCAATCTACTCTAAAATTTTCTTGTCTGAAGCGAGTTCTGGGGTCCTGTGCTTCAGGAGCACCCCCATCCCCCGCCCCACACAAAGGGACAATGGCACTGATGAGAAAAGCAATCTTTTCACAAACTGTTCATTTGACTTATCATCTTTAATCCAAGCATGGTATTTTCTGTAACTACTTGGGTGTCTGAGGTTTGATGTTTACAAAGGTTTTAATTTGATTTTGAATTACAGAGTGAATTCCAGACCATTCATGTAAAAATCGAACCACTGCCTTAAAAGTAATCCCATAAAATATAAAATCAAATAATTTATAATGAATGTAAACTATACAACTATACATATACATGTATGGGTTGTATAGATCAATATAATTTTTCTTACGGATCAGCAATAATGAACTTCAACATTCAATGCATAGATAACCTATAAGTTATTCTGACTTTATACAGGATCTCAGATTGTTAAAATCTTGATATTTTATAGAGGAGAAAAATGTTCTGACATTTATCTGTCTATAAGGAGTGTCAATCTGAACACATCCAATGGTTCTGTGTATAAAATCACATGGCATGCACATGTACTTACGTTCAGTTCTGTAGACACCTTCTCCCACAAGGCTGGGCCTGACTGTCTTTGAGAGTGCACATTCCATTCAATCTAAAGCAGTAAAACAATATTAGTTTCGGTTTCTCAATGTCTAATAAGCCTTGAAGTGTTGCAAGGTTCAGAATTCTTGAGGAGGGGTAATTAGAAATGACATCATTATTCCACCCAGAAAAGAACTTATCCATGCTGCCACCTCTGAACTCTGACAGGTCAACCTTATTGATTACCTCTTTGTAGGACTATTTTGAGAAAATGTACTTTGTAAGACACCTATTCCTGACCCTCCATGTTCACTGTACAAGTCATTATTGTGTGCCATGACCAAGTGGTGGGGTGTAAAAAGAAATACCAGATCAATAAAAGAATCAACTCTCCATTTATAAACAAAAAACTTTTATATCTTTCAATACCTTAGGACACATTCTTGTTACTGTCATATGAACAACATGGAATTAAATATTGATTTCTGATTCCTTATGCTATGTGTCCTGAATTTTGATCATTGTAGTTCTGTTCAATTAGTAATATGCTACAAAGTGATTCAAACAATATCAATAAGTATGAAAACTTTTACTCTTGTAATTAGAATGCATATAGTCAATCAATGCTATGAGGTTGCAAAGGTTCTCTGATCTGTGGGTTATATTTCATTTTGACCTTCATTATTGACATTCATGATGGTGCTGGGACAATACTAGTTCTGGTGATTTTAAAAGTATAACAGGGATATTTGAAAAATACTACAGAAAACTTGTTTTTGATCCAAGGCTCCACAGATTAAAATTGTTGTGGAAATGAGGAATTCTACTAATCTCAGTATTTACTTATTCCACTGTAAATATCCCTTAAATGTGTCTCTATAAAAATAAAATATCTTCTCCCAGCATTAAAAATATATTCTTCTGTCATCTACCCACCTGTTCTCACTTTTGGCTGATTATAGTTTTAAAAAATATTATTCTAGCCTGGCGTGGTGACTCATGCTTTTAATCCTAGCACTTGGGAGGCAGAGGCAGGTGGACCTTTGTGAGTTCAAGGCCAGCCTGGTCTACAGAGGAGATTCCAGGACAGCTGGGGCTACAGGAAGACCCTGTCTTGAAAAGACAAAAAAAATATGGTGTTTTCAGTTACAGAGATGCCTTCATTTACATAAGATTCCTCTAGATAATTGCTGTCTAAAGGAAACAGTTTTCAGCAAAATAAATGAATTTATAGCTTACTGTTTTATATTAATTTAAAAATCCTCTGGAAAAAAAACGGTAAGAGCAAAGATTCATACATATTCTGAACAGTCTATTAACCTTTCTCCTATGAACATATGTAACTTAAAGTAACGTTTTGAAGAGTAGTAATTACAAAACAAATCGATATTATGCTGGGAATGGTGGCACACACCTTTAATCCCAGCACTCTGGAGGCAGAGGCAGGTGGATCAATTCAAGTTCAAGGCCCGCTTGATCTACATCCTCTGGCAAAACAGTAAGAACGAAGATTCAAAATATTCCAAACAGACAATTTAACATTTCTCCTATCAACATATGTGACTTAAGGCAACGTTTTAAAGAGTAGTAATTATCAAAATAAATTGATATTATGCTGGTCATGGTGTTACACACCTTTAATCCCACCACTCAGGAGGCAGAGGCAGGTGGATCTCTTAGAGTTCAAGGCCAGCTTGGTTTACATAGTTATGAGAAAGCTGGTGATACAAGGAGAACCTGTCTCAAAAAGACCAAAAAATGGTCTGCTACTGGGAAACAAACATACACAAAAAAGTCACATACATTAATAGGCAAAGGAACAGAACATATGACATTTGAGAAAGTGCCCCCCCAAATTGAAAAAAATATATACATGTTATCAAATGATATTCTTTTTTGTAAAATAATAGATATTAAGATTAAAATTACATGGACATTTCTCAGGCTGCTTAAATATTAACTCCAAAAAGATCAACAAGCTTCACATAAGTTAACTTGATTGTAAGGGGATAAATATGGTGAAAGGCTTCAAGTTATAGGCTTATGTAAAGTTTTTCAGAATAAAATTCTTGTTCTTAAGGCATTAAACACAATTGTCAACGAATGTGACCTCATGAAATAAAATATTCTGTACATAAATGGTAACATTCAGGTGAACTGAGAGAAAATCCTCCTAGGTATGTAACAGGCAGCAAATAAATATTTAGTATGAATGAAGAAATAAAAATAAACTATAAATAAGGTGCCCCTCAACTGACGAGTGGATAGAGAAAATGTGGTACATGTATACAATGGAGTTCTATGCAGCGGTAAAGATGAACTTTGCAGGTAAATGGATGGAGCTGGAAGACATTATGTTTAGTGAAGTAACATGGTCCCAGAAAAACAAACGATAAATGGTGTCCCTCATATGTGGATGCTAGTACCAACAACCCAGATATAAATATTTCTCATGGAGAGGGATGCATAGTAAAAGAACGAGAACAGAAAGACTGCATCAGAAAATGGACTGAAATGGTGAATTGGGAAGGGGGGATGGGTGGGAGAAGGACACGGGTGTATATTCGATTAAGGCATATTTAATTGACGTGAGTTCAGCAAGTACCCAGTTTCGCCTAGACACTGTCTACAGGATACATGGTGTTTTAGGACTTAGTAAAAGTAAATATGTGTATATTAAACAACATTGGTTTACAGACTCTGATAAAAACGGTAATGCATCTGAGTTAAATGTAGATATAATTCGCTGTTGTCCACATTTGTTTTACACAAAATCTGTAGAGCAATAACTTTGGGATTGGCACATACAAATGTTCTCTATAATTTCTCTGTTGTACAGTATCACCTTGTAGCATTCTCTTTAAGATGATTTAATGCAAAAATTAAGTTTGCTTCCCAAGTTAATCATATATAGTCACCCAAAACAACATGGGTGAATTTGATGAAATCTGTGCCTTGATTCCACCCTATAGTTATGTATAATACAACTGTCTTCTGGAGACTCATGGGTTAAAAAAA
>VZQC01014245.1:625113-653014 GCA_009823505.1 Rhizomys pruinosus | reverse complement strand
TATAAAAGATGACAAGTTTTTATTGTGGCTCATATCATCTCCTAACCACTAGTGGACATAAGATTATGGCATCAACCATGAATTATTCCTCCAAGGAGAGAGCTAATAGACAATTAGATTTGGGATATGTATAGACACATGGCTGCCACTGTTGCACAGTATCTCCAGGCAGTTGAGGTGTAGCTGATACTGACAGAGTAGTCTTGCTTGACTCAAGGAGACCAACACTTTGCTTTATCGCATTAGTGGCCTTTGGTAATGGTCTCTGACATTTCAGAGGCCAGCTGCACATTAGCAAGAGATGTCTCAGAACATTTTTTTTCACACTTACACCAGGTCTTTGACAACAGGGACTTACCACCTTTCTCCTTGCAGATATCCCATTTTTTATAGGCAAAAGGCCTTTAGAATTTGGGGGGTTTGGATCCCCCAGCCAACATCTCCTTGGCAGAACAATCCATTGCTAACATCAGAGCTCTCCTGTATTAACATTTTTTGCTCAATTGCACAGCTTATAAATTACTCTTATATTTGGCTCTAGATAGAGAATTATCCTTTCACAGTTCCCATGCCTATCAGTCAATTAAAGAAGGTAGTTATACCTGTTTTATAAGAATTTACCACTATAACAGTTGGCTCTAATTTACAGGTGGGGAATGACTTCATTACCATCATATTTTTCCTTTTTCTATAAAGGTGAGTGGTAGGAAGGTTTCTCAGCATCTGGAAGGTAACCTTCTTTAGACTACATTATAAACAGTTATCCCAAATACAGTTCAGAGAGATGTTCAGCATCTATGATTCAGGCAATCTGAGTTTCCTTCTTCTTTAATGTTTAGATGGGTCAGCCTCTCTGTTGGTATTTCCCAGTCCATCCTGCACAGTCAAAGATTGTGTGTTTTCGGGCATTTAGGTTGGTGTTTTTACCTATGGGAACATACAAATCTCCTTCCATTGTTAAAGATCTTAAAATTAAAAATTTATCAAAAGGTTTAGAATATAGAGGGAATATTATACCCCCTCCCTCTTTTTTGATCAATAGATGCCTAAGTTGTATTACAAATACCCATAAACAGGAACCAAGGTGTAAGTTTTCATTAAATTTACCCAAACTGTTTATCATTGACTGTATGCTTATTTGGGAAGTGAACTCAAACTTAATTTCTTTAAATTGTGTTACAAGTAAAGGAAAAATATTACACGGTGATACTGTATAACACAGAAAAATACAGAGACCATTTGTGTACCTTAATCCCAAAGTTATTGTTGGAAATTAAATAGAGAATACAAATAAAACAATTAACATTTTATACTCCCAATTAGTCCAAATGTATTATCATGTTAAACTGTAAATCTTACAAGGTGGATTTTAATAGCTGTCTTTTTTCAAGTTTTTGGCCTTTTTTAGGCCTGGCATGAAAACCTGTTTTAAAGATTTTTTTTTAATATCTAGCTCTTAATAAAAATTTTTTACAGTTCTTATGTCCATCAGTTAAATAAAGACTGGCTAGATATGCCCCATGAGAAGTTGTTACCATCATTACCATCTTGATTGATTTTTTTAATATAACTTTTATTTTTTAATTCCAAATACCCAAAAACTTATTAACATTTTAATATGATGAAAACCTGGTTGCATCTTTGTTTTAGATGTTGAAAGAGTGTAACCAGTGTAGATCCATTATTTTAAATTTTTAATAGATAACCCATAACCTTTGTTGAAATTGAACTATGTTTTGGTTGTTTAATATAAATTTGCATCTTAAGAATGAAGGGCCAGTTCCAACTTAGAGGCAATGTTTTTATATTATCATGGCTGTTAACATAATATACTTAGAACACAAAAGTACACTCATCCATACACACATGTGCGTGCACATACATACACACACATACATACATAAGAAAGATTTGTTAGGTTGACCTGTAATAGAAGAAAGCCATATTAAAGTAGACAGGCCAAAGTTGTTTGTAGTCTTGGAATGATCCATTTTGTCTTACTATTAAGGACTTTGGAAGAATAATAATTATCCATAATTACAACAACTATAACCATTATTAATTATTATTATCAATAATTACTATTAACCATTATTAGTTACAATAATTATTATTAATTGTCAACAATAATAGCCAACAATGAACAATTTATCATTTGACTAAATTTTTATCAATTGTTATTAATAATTATATCCAATAACAATAACTGTAACCATCAATAACAATTACTAATAATAATTAACAACAATCTATCAAGCTCACCAGAATTGGTTTCACTTGGGCTGTTCTCATGTGGTCTCTAGAAATGAAACCTAATTTTTCTTAAAAATGTTAAAAGTGACGTGTCAAGTATAATAAATATATAGCAGTGTTATAGAAGCTAATGTACCAACAGGAAGTTACAATAAACATACAAGAAATTAAAGACTAGATCTGTAACACATCTAAGGAAAACAAAAGGTATGTTTTACTTTAAGTGTAAAATAGTCTTTAAAAGTGATCAGTACTTTATGTTCACACTTATACACAAGGTTTTAGAACTTAGTTTTGGTGATGGCAATTTATAAAAGTTGTACTGAACAGAGGCACAGACATACATTGTTATCATATATAGATATACACACATTGGAGAAAACATCATATACTGTCCATCAATGGTCTGATAGATTTTTAATATGTTGTTACAGAGCTGTTAATAGTATCATCCACATAGACACGCAAATTATCTATACATTTATGTAAGAGATTTTTATCCTAGTGGTTGTATTGAATAGACTCACATAACTTGTTGTAAAACAACTTGAAAGGAAACTGAAGTTAGAATACCTGCAACTTTAGAATAGTTTAATTTGGAGATCAAATCCAGTCTTAATGCAAAGTTTTCATTAGATGACCCATCTGTGAATATACAGAGGGAAGCATCTAAAGGTTGTTGAGAACATTTGGAGGGAAAAATTATTTCTGTTTCTTTATAAAATTCAATAAGGGGATGTTTTGGATAATGATATTTAATTTGTCCTGTAAAGTCTTGTAAAGCTATACCCCAATCTTCATTTTTTATAAGTAAAGTCTCAAATTGTTTTTTATTATAAGGTGTGACTACATTATGCATTTCTCTTTCAAATATCTCTTTAGACCTTGTTCTTCCCTTATTAATGAGCAATGAACACATATATGGATAAGATGCTAACATTTTTAATTGTACATAAGGTAAATGAATCCACTCCAAAATTCCTGATTGCCACAAACATCCTGTAGGAGTATATGGTGTTTTGAAGATAATCAAATCCCATTCATCGTTATATGATATTTGTTTTACTTTTGCCATATTCAATTGAGTTTCTATTAGACCTAGAGCTTTTATTGCCTCTGGAGTCATGTTTCTTTTTGATCTAGGGTTTGTGTCCCCATGTAATATTTGGAATAGAGGACTTAATTCTCCTGTTGTGATTTTTAAATAAGTTCTAATCCAATTAATATTTCCCAATAATTTTTGAAAATCATTTAAGGTATATAACTTATCTAAACGAATAGACATTTTTTGAGTACAAATATAATCATTATGTATAAATTGTCCCAAATAGCTAAGAGGCTTATTTTTTTTGAACTTTATCCAGAGCCACAACTAACCCAAATAATGTAAGTTGCTCCAAAGTATGGTCTAAAATTTGCTGATTAACGGATCCTGAGGGATGGGCAAGCAATATATCATCCATGTAATGGATTATATATGCATCAGGGTACTGCATTCTTGTATTTTGTAATGCCTGATCTACAAACTTTTGACATAAGGTTGGGCTATTTTTCCTACCTTAAGGTAATACCTTCCATTGATATCTTCTATAAGGACTTTTATCCGGTAAATTAATGTATGGCAAGAATAATAATTGAGCTATTCTTTCTCCTTTATGTAATTGAATAGACTCTTTTAGAGGTCTAACCATTATTTTTATTTCTCCCGTGGAATCTGAATGAACTACACCTGGCAGGACTTCAAAATTCTTTTTATAATTTGAACTACGTCCAATTATTAAGCCTACAGTTCCTTGGGGCAAAGTCACCAGAATTGAAGTGGGTACCAATGATACCCCATCCTCTGAGGACAAGATCACATCCTTGAAATCCAAACCTGCACTACCGGGAGTGGCCCTAGGTAATTCATGTATGGTAAATTCAGGGGCTTCTGGATTGAGCATGCCCCTTGATGTGGATTTCTTAGCATCCTCTCTTTCTCTGTGGGGGCTGAGATGTTGCCCCAAATCTAGTTTTTTGTCTTTTTTCCTTTTTCTTCTTTAGCCTTTCCCTCAATCAAGGGAGTTCCATTTTTATGGAACTTTGACCTACAGTCATTTTTCCAATGCTTGCCTTTCTGGCATCTAGGACACAGTCCTGGGGATGGTCCTCTTTTGGGAGTGTCCTTTCTTTCTACATTAGGACAAGCTCTCTGCATATGCCCTGTTTTCCCACATTTAAAGCACGTGGGATTGGAGGATCCTTTTCCTCCATATGTCTTTCTTACATAGGTGCTATACGTCTGACCTCTCACGGCTTCAGCGTAGTCTTTTTCCTTACACTACTGCTGGTGAGGCATCTACACAGGCTTTTACAAAATCCTGTGTTGTCCCTATTTTTTCAATAGGTCTTATGAGATCCTGACAAAGCTATTGGCATTTTCCCATGCCGGTTGCTTTAATAATATTTCTGTTTCTTCCGAAGGTGGTAACATTCTATGAATAGAATGCTCTAGCCTTGAAACAAAGTCCTGATAAGCTTCCTCATTGCCTTGTTTAATTCCTGACAGAGTAGTTCCCTTTGTACCAGGAGGTGGCAGCCTCTTCCAAGCCTGTAGAGCATTGTGTGTTATTGCTTCCAATACTTCCCTAGGGATGGTAACCTGTGACTGGGGGGTGGTATACTTTCCAGTCCCAAGGAGCATATCCATGTCTGGTTTTGGTCCTTTACATTTAAGAAATTGTGTCACTGTTTGCTTTGCCCTATCCTCATACTCCATTCTACGGAGGATATAATCCCCTGGGCTCAGAGTTGCTTTTGCTGTTTGATGCCAATAGTAAGGAGTCAACCAATGACTTGCAACCACTTCCAATACTTGTATAGTATAAGGAGCTGAGGGTCCTGAAGTTTTAACAGCCAATTGTAATTCTTTAAGAGTTTTTAAAGGCAGAGGCTCCCATACAGGTCTTTCATCAGGAAATCCTTCTACCACAGGAAAGGAGAAAGTGACATCTCCAGTCCTCCTTGCCTCATCCATAGCTCCTTGAAAACCTGCTGGAACTAAAGGCCACCTTCTCCTATTATTTTCTGTCCTTTTAGCGGGGAATGTTGCAAAAGGATGACCCCCAGCATAATAATGATCTCGATCTCCTGGGAGGCCATGCTTAGAGGCCTCTTCAGGATCAAAATCATTAAAGTCCTCATCATCACCTGGCTCAAAATCTCTTTCTGGGATTTTAAATGAATGCTCCTTGTCATTGGTCCCATGCGACTGAGGTGGGTTGTTTAAAGGTCTGGCTTCCTGATTATTTTCTACCGATGAAGTTTCATGTACAAGGCCTTCAAAATCTGACTCATTTGTTAGTAACTCTCTCATTTGTAGCCACAGGGGATAGGCATGTTTAGGCAGTACCCCTTCACCACGTTCCTGCACATGCTTTCTCATCTCTTTACCTACTTGTTTCCAATCAGATAAAGTCAGCGTGCCTTCCTCCAGGAATGAAGGGCTGACTTTCTTAACAAAATCAAGAAAACTTTTCAAAGCCTTCTCTGAAACTTGCAATCCCCTGCCTGCCATCATATGTTTAAATACGGAAAGAAACATTCGCTCTTGCTTTGACCCATTATGCCCCATGCGGTGGGACCGTGGAGCCCTGGCGAGAGCCTACCCGTTACCTGGGAAAAAAGAGAAGAGAAAGAAAAAAAAATTTACCTGTCCGAGGGTCCCTGTTCGGAGCGCCAGCTGCCGCAAACCGTCCCAGCTGGGGGGCTCACTCAATCTTCGAGAAGCAGGGTTTTGGAAGGAGGGCACGGGTTTGGCGAATATTAGACAGACATGACACCAGAGTGGTCTTGAATCTGGTGCATTTTACTAAGAGCAAGCAACTGTTTATATAGTACATGTCAGAAAAGACAGATCAAGATTAATACATCCCCAGGAACAATTAAGCCCTTTACTAGAGAGTTTAGGTTTTACATATTAACCAGAAGCATTAACCAGAAGCACTAACCAGAAGTATTTACACATGGCACTTTGCTCAAGATTAGCACATCTCCGGGAACAAACAGTGGTTGTGAAACCACAGAGTTTGTTTGTGAGATGTGAGACATTGTCTCCCTTTAAAGCTTCAGTTTGGTTCTTTCCCATTCTTCCTGGCGCCGGATCTCTAGGCTGTAATTCAAGCCATGGCCTGGAAGAGTCTCTTAATTAGTTCTGTTTTTCTTAAAGGAGAAGTCCGCCACTTGCCTCTGACCAAGTATTGCATTTTAACATGCATAACTATAACCAAGATTTCCATTTTACTCATTCTATCAGGTGCAGCTCCTTGCTCAAGGGACTGGGCTTTTATTAAGTCTGGAAAAACACTTCTGCTACTTGTAACTGACTATGATATCACTCAGTGCAATGTCTTCCCTTCCATTTTACCTTTGTAAGGGCTTTTAGGAAGGGAGGGTCTTTTTGGTTTTTTCTTTACTATATTTTTCTAAAGAAGGAGCCCACCATCTACCTTTATTTAAGTAATGTTTTTTACCATGTATGACTGTAACTGGAATTCCTATTTTATTAATTTTGTGTGGGGTTGGTATGGCAGTAAATTTCTAAGATAAGCAAGGTGCACTCATAAACTCCTGAGGTATGTAAGCTGGCTTGTAAATTCCTGAGGTAAGTAAGCTGGCTCCTAAACTCCTGAGATAAGTAAGTTAGTAATTTTCTGTGAGCATGTATGCCTGACAGCTTTGGCTCCTGGCAATCATATAGTGTTAATAGTTTTCTTTTGGAGATACTGTGGGAAGTATGACCCAACGAGGCTCCTACTGGGGGCAACAGAACCTGGGTGTTTGTATAGTAAGCTGGAAGTGTGACTTATGCTCTATACATCAAAGAAAGAGCCCTCAGGGTCTGGGGCTTTGTCCCAGGCAAGGCAGAAATACTGGATATCCTGACCCAGGAGGCTACCAGGACAGTCATTGCAGACCCCCGCTTCCAGCAAGACAAAGTCTCAGCCCTGCAGATGATGATATATGATGATGATGATGATGATGATGATGATGATAATGATGATGATGATGATGATGATGACAATGATGGATGATGCTGGATGATGATTATGATGATGATGGATGAAGATGATGATGGATGATGACCTCAAAGCACATCTGAGTTCATCATTGAAATAATTTGGAAGAGGAAATGAGGTTTCATTATCGATGCAGGAGAATTTATAGGATTTGAAAGAGGTTAATCAGAATTGGACTATTATGATATCCTGGCATTTTATTCTGGGATAATTTCAAATTTATGCAAATATATGCAGTTTGATTAATGCAAATTGAATTATTCAAAATACTTGTGAAAAATATCAAAATGCAAGAGGACATTTCAACATCCAGAATAGTAAAATTCCTGAATTGATTTATATTAATTATTTTGTTCCTTGGGCAACCCGATTTTTCTAATATTTCAACAATACATTTTGGATTGTTCATTTCTTTCAATCTTTAGTGACTACTGACTGCTTAGGCTAATGTTTATACAAAAATACTGATGAATATATGTCTGTTACTTTTGGTCTTTCAAACAGAAAAATAAAGACAATGTTTTCTGAATATATTGACTGTTATATTTCTTGGCTTGATGTTTAAGATTAATAAATACTGATGCAATGAAGCTGCTGCATCATTTGGCACCCACAGTGGATGAGCATTCCATTTCATGAAAAAGTTTATACATTATTCTTAATTCTCAAATCATTATTTTACAACTGTGTCAAGTAACTTTTCCATTAAGATTAAGCGTTTATTTTCTCACTATTGGAGCCAAAGTTTTTCTTAAAACTTGAGTACAATTATATATATATATATATATATATATATATATATATTCCAGAATTATTTTCCAAACATGCAAATTTTCTATTTATTGCAATATCTCTTAAAATTTGGTACAGTTTGTTTCTTTCAAAATTCTAAATCATGGTTTGGCACTTTTGTCAAAGTTCATTTTCATTTTAAAATATGCTAGGTTCCTATGTATGCATCAAAATGGTGTTATGTTTCTAGTATCATTCCTTATATGAAAAGATGAAGACTTTACACCGTACGTGGTGGCATACACCTTTAATTCAAACATTCAGGTGGCAGAGGCAGATGGATCTCTGTGAGATTCAGGCCAGGCTGGACAACATGGAAACTTTCAGGTAAGCTAATGCTATAGGAAGACCTTGCCTAAAAATGAACAGGTCCTGAAAGGCTTTGAGGACACACAGTTGGCTTAACAGGCTTTAAACATACATGTTCAATGGCTCACGAGGCTTTAAGGTTAGGTTAGGCAGGGAATGCAATCATGTGTGCTGGCAGTGTGGGTGCAGATGGGGTCAGGGTTCCTGAATACAATGGAGAAGGATGGTATGAAATGTACAAGAGTCCAATAAAAAGTATCTTGAAATAGAAATAAGAACAATGTAAAAGAAGACCCCGAATCTCTGTCCTCAAATGCACATCTGGGGTTTATATAGGAGGACTTCACATCTTGGGTTTATATAGGAGGATTTCACACACACACACTGTGTGTGTGTGTGTGTGCGCGCGCGTGTGTGTGTATGAGTGTATTGCCTACATGTGTGTAGGTGCATCCATGTCATGCAATTCCTGCAGAGGCAGAAGAGGGCGTCAGATTTCCCCAAAACTGGAGTTATGGATAGTTAGCCACCATGTAGGATATGGGAATTGAATCTGGGTCCTCTGTAAGAGCAGCCCATGCTCTTAACCACTTAGCCATCTCTCCAGCCCCAGTTGTTAGAACTTTTTACAAGATTTATCCAATAATTGATTGATTTTATTTGGTGGTTGAACCACGGGTCCATGGTGAGTATGAAGGTCAGAGGAGAACTTGCTGGAGGTGTTATTGCATTCTAACGTGTGTGTGTGTGTGTGTGTGTGTGTGTGTGTGTGTTTGTATTTTATTTAAATTTGTTATTTTATTTTGTTATTTCAGTGTGAAATGCTAAACTCAGGGCTTATTATTTTCTTGGGGGATTCATTTAGTTTTATTTAATGTTTAGGCTTTTCTAGCTTCTACGTACATAAATCCAACATATGCGGGCAATGTTTGGAAAGTGACAACTGAATAATCTTAGTGGTATGTCTCGTAGGTTGAGCAGACTCAAAGAGATGGACTAACAGCCAGGAACTCTTAAGATACACAGTTAAAACTCAACACACCTTTAAATAATAATAAAAAAAAATCATTACAGGACACAAAGATTGGGGTGAGTATTGATTTGGGGTTTAGCTGGAGGAGGGATCTTGAATATCATTCAAATATGAAATTCTTAAACCAATAAAATTATTTTCCATGGTATTGTGTGAGAATTTGTGCTGTGAGAGAAGAAATCAAGCGAAAGCCATTTGTAAAAGCAGACTAAATTACAAAGAGCAGCTCCACATGCAGTGTGGCCTTCTGGTGAGCTAACAAGCCTGGACAAGTTCCAGTTTGAATGACATTTAACATAACTTGTGCCAATAGCTATTGGTCAATCTTTGACTGAGAGGCTTGAGGAAGGGAATACGACCCTGATTTTTGGACACTTTATAAGGGAACTTATTTCTATCCATCACTGTGGGATTTTCTATATTCTTCAAATATGATTTGATCATATCAATTGTGCACTCCATCCCCAACTCCTTCCCCTTCGCATATTACACCCCCTCCTGATTCCAGTACCTCTTTTCCCATTCCACATGCTCAGTCCACATTGCTCTTATCTATATACATGCATGGTGATCCACTGTGCCATGGACATCCTAACATGGGACTCTCCTATACCTTCAACTGCCAAGGATCTTCTGTTAATCGTCCAGTCTAATGAATATCTCTCTACCTATTATAGAGCACATTATTATTATTATTGTTATTATTATTATTATTGTTATTATTTTAACATTAGATGTCAAAAATTCCTTAGGTAGGGTTGTGGTATTTTTATGCACTGCCTCATCTATATCAGCATTTTGTGAGGGTTGAGCTCAGGGAGAACTCATGCATACTGTCAGCATTGCCATGAGTTCAAATGAGGAACTGAATAGCTGTGCAGATAATTCTGTTTCTATGTTATCATGCACATTCTCTGGCTGTTACAATCATTCCTCTCCTTTTTCAAAAATGGACCCCGAGTCTGGGGAGAGAGCAATTTGACACAGGGTTCTATTCAGGAAAAATTGCTCTGGATTCTCTCATTTTCTAGCCCCCTTTGACACTGCTCAGGATGAATTGAGCATCAGTTGACAGAGCTGCAGAATAATTCATCCCAATTCACCCTGATTTTGAAAGGGTTATCCTTATCTGATCATCAAAACCAACTAGAGTCTGTGCTCTGCACATTAAGGTAAGTTACTTTGGAAGGCCCTTAAAATAGGATAATATCCAGTATTTTTTCGTCCCAAACTTTTTATTTCTACTGTCCCAAACTTTTTATTTCTAGTTGTGATATTATGAGAGGAAACTGAGTTTCTACTCTGTCATCACATTTTGTGAAGTTTAAGGAAAGCTTCTCAGCCCGGGTACTATTGCCAGTTGGGGATGTAATTTGGGAGGTCAGCAGGCCATGGCCTGGAAGGTATATTAATTTCAGACTATTCTAAGGAAGGCAGCGAGGGAATTCAAAGCACACAGGATCCTCTGGGTGCCACACTGGAAAAACGTGTTCATACAGAGACAATTCTGTGTCTTCATTAGAAAATTGGAAGAGGAGTTGGTGAATGGACTTCAATATACCTTGTTTCCCTAATTCTTATGTGGTCTCAGAATTAACTTCATACTGTCGTGGAACAGCCAGAAAGGACAAGAAGTCTTCCTTTATTTATGTGAAGGGCCAATGTCTGTGCCCCAAGGCACAGATTGGAAAGCAAGGTATTGAATGTAATTGTCACAGCAGCCTTGGGCATTATCCATACTGATGATTTGAGGCTCTTACTTTTGGTGCATAACTGTCCCATACACTATTATAAGACATGGAAGCACTTAGCATTTTACAAAAAAAAAAAAAAAAAAAGGATCTTCTTGGTGAGCGTGGCCCTGGATTGTGACTAAGAGAAACATTACATAGTACAGAGGCCACTGAAATCCCATTTTCAGAAACTCGGTATATTGTAAGCAGATATCTCTCCTAGACAACTGAAAACTACAGTGTTTTAAAAGAGTGTATTGTGCTCACTTCGGCAGCACATATACTAAAATTGGAACGATACAGAGAAGATTAGCATGGCCCCTGCACAAGGATGACAAGCAAATTCGTGAAGTGGTTCTGTATTTAAAAAAAAAAAAAAAAAAGAGTGTCCTGCCTCAGGCTGAGGTTGACCTCGGTGGAAGGTTACTTTCTTGATGTGAGTACAGGTGCAGTTTCCCAAGGTCTTAACTATTATTTCTACAACTATCAACAAGCGTAATTATTATTTAGGCTTATTATTATCGACTATCAACAAGGATACTTATTATTAGGCTTATTATTGTGATGTGTACATCAGGTTCTTTATTTTTATTTATTTTTGCTCTGTATGTCTTTATTTTTATTTTTTTATTTTATATTATTGCAAAATATGCATATATACACTCCACACATAAGTCAAAATTACAAGTTCTGAAAATAAACTCTAGGTCGATTCCTATTTTTCTTAACATCTATGGATTTTATGCACAGAACAAAGATATACTGATGTCATAGTCAACTGGATGAAAATTATTTAATCTTTTCCTCAACAAGAGCACAGCTGAAAGGCAGCAAAGTTCCCAGAAGTGAAGACACACATTTTTTTCCATGAAATAAGGACCTTACAGTTTCCTTCTTTTTCTGACACACTATAATATTAGCAACCTGATACCATGTCAGTATAATGGAAGGAGGATTGGTTGGAGAAATTAAAGTGCACAAGGGTAAACATGAGTGAGTCATCTCAGTCCTGTGAGGCCCACAGAGAACATATATGGAAGTATAGAGGAAGACACAGTTTGACTGTGTGCTCATTTTGGGCCGTGTTTAATGCAAAACTCACACTTCAAGCAATCCCAAGCAACTAAGCGTGGCCACCATACCAATGTCCAGAAATGACAGAAACAGAAAACACCCATGCCGATTAGGAAGAGAAATACATACCGTGGTTGAATGGACTTGAGATCCATCTTCAGAATATTGGCACTAGCTTAGAGAAAAAACTGCAAAGAGGCCGAGATTTGTGTAATTACAGAGTTCAGAGGAAGGTGTCAAGTTCACAGCAGTGAACTTGATATCACAGCAGTGAACCCCATATCACAGCCTTTCCATTCTACATAATTGTCATCATAGGGTGTGGGGGAATCTGTCTATAAGGACAGTTTGTGAATCAAAAGTAAAAAAAAACAAAATTGAACAATCTCTGAACCTTTACATGGTTTTAGGGAACACAGAATAGAACATTGTTAAAAGTTGACAACAGGGGCTGAAGAGATGGCCTAGCAGTTAAGAGCGCCGACCGCACTTGCAGAGGACCCGGGTTCGATCCCCAGCACCCACATGGTGCCTGAAAACCGTCTGAAACTCCATTCCAGGAGAACTCCAGTTCCAGGGGAATCCGAGACCCTCTTCTGACCTCCGCGGCATTGCACGACACGGGTGCACAGACCTGCATGCAGACAGTACATTAATACACATACGGAAATAAATAAAATTAAATAAAAAAAAAAAAGTTGACAACAATATGCTAAATTAGCATTCTCCTTGTAGTTTTATTCCTGAAAGGGGTGAGACTGTACACAATATTGCCTTCTTTGATTTACAAAAAGACCTTCAGAGGTCACTGGTTGACCAAGAAACTTGTATTACTGCCAACAGGACTGTAGAGAATTTGGATTCCATCATGTGTTTAGTCACCTTGGGGGCAATGGAGTAATCAGTGTTGTGAAGATAATGACAGATCACACATCAAAGCACATATAGGACAGTTTATTGTTGAGTTATATATGTGTGATGATGGCCCACAAAAATGGGTTCTACCTTCCCATTATTCCATGTTCAGCATGGTAACAAATTCAGGAAGCTATTATTATTACAGAATTAAATTCATAAATCAAGTCACTTAGAATACATTGAAGTGAAATCAAATAAGCAATTTACAGCAAAGAAGGTAAATGACTGATAAATGTTTTTTGTTGTTGTTGTTGTTGTTAGTAATCAACTTTTTTTTTTCCTAGAACTCAAATTATCTCAGAGCTAAACTTCCAAAGCTACAGTCAGCAGTTTTTCTTCAGAGCCCAAGAGAGGGACAGGAGTAAAAGGAAAAAGGCAGAAGAGAGGCAGAGAAACCACTAGAAGAGGCTGGGCAAGGGCACTTTCCCTTGTCTTCTTAGTGAGCTACAAATTGGATGTGTGACAAC
Source organism: Rhizomys pruinosus (assembly GCA_009823505.1). Lineage (NCBI taxonomy): Eukaryota > Metazoa > Chordata > Mammalia > Rodentia > Spalacidae > Rhizomys > Rhizomys pruinosus. The sequence continues at coordinate 639,378 of VZQC01014245.1, read as the reverse complement.
ACCAAGAGGACCAAAAAGGGTATGACTCTTGAAGGAACACCAAAGGCCCAGCTACAAAATGAAAGCCATCAAAACCCAAACAGAAGGGCCCTCCAGGTGCACCTCAGAAATGGGGCAGTGGTGTGGAAGAGAAGAATTGGGAGCACACAAAGAGTTGGGGTTAAAAATTTTTTTTTTGTAATTTTCTTTTATTAAAAACATTTCCTAAAAAATGTGTCTCTTTTTCTTTATGTCTGGGTGATATATCTAACTACAGCTGGCCTTGAGCATTGTGGGAAGAGGAAAACTGGAGGCTCCCCAGGTCACCTCACATCTGGCCTGAGATCTAAAGAGGGATATTTGCTCAATGAAATAAGTGAACCCTTCAGATCTCAGCTCTCTCCAGGTCCTTGGCCCAAAAACTTGGAAGCCACAAGTTCTTCTGATGATAAATTACAGTTCCTACAACTCTTGAGGTCAGCAAAATAGGTGTTGTCAATAACCAAGGATTTATGGAAAGGAAGCCCCTCTCCCACATAGTGTTCCACTTTTCCTGAATTTTGGTAGATGAGAACGTAGAATGTATGAGCAGGGAAAATAAGTCAGGAGGTGCTACCCTCCTGCCTGCCTAGCTCCAGAAACACACTGAAGTTTATGCTCTGTCACCTTCAATCCTGCCCCAACCCCAGCCCAGAGGTTTAGAATGCCTGCAGGAGGGGAGGTGTGTTAAGAGATGGAAAAAGCAGTCCAGGCCCCAAGAGATTTAAGGAAACATAATGGCCTTATCTCATCCCAGGGCACAGAAGACATGGCCCTGACTCAGGTCACAGGATACAGGGACCTGGAGGTCAGAGGGTCAGTTAAATCTCCAGGGGCTGGACTTAGAGGAGAAAGTGAGTAAAGGAGGAGAATGTGTTGGGAAGGAAATGGGTTCCCAGTTTGCAGGCCATGGCTGGTTTCCCCAGTAGCTCCCAGACAGCAGCAGGAATGGGGCAGAGGCTCCTCTTGAAATATTGGTGTCTACAGGCTCTCGTGATCTCTGATGCTCTTGGCCTCAGCTTCTTCCTTGACAACCTCTTCTTTGTCTTCCTCTTGAGGCGGTCCTCAGAAAGAGCCCAGCTCAGAGGGGGTGCTGTTCTTCTCTACCTCTACAGGTAGGGGCCTGTCAACCTCCAAGGTTGCCATCTCCTTATCCTCCCTTTCAGGACATTCTGACTCCTTGGGACGTTTAGGGGAATCCTCCAGGACAACCCCTGCTCTCCTCTTCAGCACTCCCTTCTCGAGTCTCAGCTTTTTATAATCTCTCTCTCCTTCTCTGTTTATATATAGATAGATATATAGATAAAGATTAGATATAGATATATAGATAGAGATGCGTTTATTGGAGAATAAAATTTATTTTAATATACAAATCATATTTTTTTCAAAACTACGAGTCATGATTATACCTCGTATGAATAGAACTTAAATGCCTATTGTTTATTCATAAAGTGAAAAACAATAATTTTGAAGGCTTAATGCATATGTTAAAAATCTCAATGCTCTTGCAGAGGACCCAGGTTCGACCCCCAGCAGCCACATGGCGGCTGAGAATGTCTTTAACTCCATTTCCAGGGGAATCTGACACCCTCTTCTGACCTCCGCAGCATTGCACAACATGGGTGCACAAACCTACATGCAGATAGAACATTCATACACATAAAAATAAATAAAATTAAAAAATAAAAGGAATCTCAATCTAAAATATCAAGTATTCATTTTTAGTATTTAATTTAATAACTCTACTTTTAATATTCCATAACAGATATGATATAAAGGTAAAACAATTTAGTTTTTCTGGCATTATTGATGAGATGAGAAATAATGTTCACTGTCCTGTGGTTATTTTGCCCACACTGCTTTTGGCACTTGAAGCCTCTATGATTATGATACAAACATGAGTTTTGTGGGATTCCTAGAAAGAAATTAATATTAGACAGTTGTGCATCAAGCTGTGTGCCCTGTCATGCTGAGCTTGCTCGGTAAGGGCTGAAGATCACAGGTAAAGAGGAAGTTTCATCCATCTAGGGAGGCATGGGAGACAGTGATACAGTCTCCACATAGGAAAGAGGGACTGGGAGAAGTGAGCTTCAGGGTATGAGGACATTTATGGTGCCCCAGGAATCCCACTGTGGATGTCACAGTCCTAAGTAGAATGACTGATTCATGGGGTGAGTTTTCCCAGAGAGACAGCTAAGAAGAGAAGGTGGATTCGGATGGCAGGTTCTGGGGATGGAAGCTTCAAGGAAAGGATTTGTGAATGGAGGAAATGTTGACCCCAGCCTTTCTTGGTGTATTAGTCACTTTTCTGTTGCTGTGATAAAACCACCATGACCAAGGGAACTTATAAAATGAAGAGTTTATTTGAGTTTACAATTGACTGTTCCAGGGAATTAGAGTCCATTGTGGCAGGAGGCATGGTGGCTGGAGCTGGAGCTGAAAGCCAAGGTTCACATCTCGCAGTGAGCACAGAAAGCAGAGAGAGACTGGAGACCAAAAGGCTTGTTAAACTCACTAAGCCTGCCCGCAGTGACATATTTCCTCCAGCATGGCCACACCTTCTAAGACCTCCAAGAACAGTGCCACCAACTGGAGACAAAATGTCTGAATACTTAAAGCCTATGGAAGGCACTCTTATTCAAACCANTTCCTCCAGCATGGCCACACCTTCTAAGACCTTCCAGTACAGTGCCACCAACTGGGGACAAAATATCTGAATACTTAAAGCCTATGGGGGACACCCTCACTCAAACCACCACATTCTACTCCCTGCCCCCCATAGGCTCATAACCATATAAAATGCAAAATGCATTAAAATAATTTGGCTGGTGTTGGGTGGGTTTAGTTTGGGGCCCTTGTCTCTTTGGAGCGGGAGGGGGGCTCCTGAAGCACAGGTACCTGGAACTCACTCCAGACAGGTAGATTTTAGGGTAGATTGATTCTTGGTTTGCTGGAAAAGGGTCTAAACTCTAAACCATTGTAGGGGATGGCAGTCTGGGCAGAGCTGCCCTTCGCCTTTGCAGCTGGTGCTGGGTGGGTTTGTTTTGGCACAATTGTCTCTTTGTGCCAGGGGGTGCCTGAAGCACTGGAGCCCGGAACTCGCTTTAGACAGGTACTGGGGTGTGGTCTAAGTCAGGCATGGCCCCCAACCTGGAATTGATGAGAGAGTATCCAAGTGGATTTTTTCGGAGAAACTTCAGAATAGGAAGGGAAGAGTGACTTGGACTTCTAGTAACAAATATATTAACAAAATTGAAAGCCTGAAACCTAGAAAAATCAATACTCCATAAACAAGGAGGAGGAAAGGAAAAAAAATCAGAAAGAGGAAAGCAAAACCAGCTTCTAACATAGTGAAAAGACATCTGTGATTGGCATTGGAATATAGGCAAAAAAAGGGGGGGGGACCCTCATGCCAGGAACAGGGTGAATGAATAACATGGGAAAGGTGCAAGATAATTCCAAACCAAGCTCTACCAACCCTGCAGGAGATAGCTACAGTGATGCCTCTGGAGGTGACCCAAGAAAGAGATCTTAGAGGAATAATTTCAGACCTCTTCAGAGAACTTAAAGAAAATAAAGAAGATGTCAGAGAACTAAGGAGAGAGAATGAAAAACTCAAAAAGGACCTAGAGGGATACAATGGCATACTTCAGAAAGAACTAAGGGAAGAGAATGACAAAATCCAGAAAGACCTAGAGGGAGAAAAAATCAAACACCAGAAGGAAGTAGAAACAGTGGAAAAGAAGCCAACCACTGAAGTAAGGAGCACCAATAAGAGATTGAGAAGCTAAAAAAGGAAATGGAAATACTAAAGAAATCACAGGATGAAAAGAAAAAGGAAATAGAACACTCATCCAATCAAGGAGAAAGGAAAAGAAAAAAACCTCAGAAATAGAATGGAGGAAACAGAACAAAGAATATCAGACCTGGAAGATATCACAGAGCAATTAAAAAGCTCAAATAAAGATTATGAAAAATCTAAAAATACACAAAATTGGAACAACTAGGAAATATGGGACACTATGAAAAGATCAAAAGTCCACATCATAGGAATAAAGGAAGGAGAAGAATCTCAAGAGAATAGAATTGATCGGATCTTTAACAGAATAAGAGATGAAAATTTCCCCAAACTAAAAATAGACAAACCCATACAAATACAAGAAGCACATAGGACCCCAAATAGACAAGATCAGAAAAGAAAATCCCCACGCCACATTATAGTTAAAATGCTAGATCCCCCCAAAAAAGACAAAATTCTGAAAGCTACAGAAGAAAAACAAGACACATACAAAGTGAAACCCATGGGAATTATACCTGACTTCTCAGAACAAACCATGAAAGAAAGAAGAACATGAAACAAAGCATTTCTTGTGTTAAAGGACTATGGATGCCAACCCAGAATACTATACCCAGCAAAAATGTTGATTATAGTTGAAGGAGAGAGAAAAATTTTCCAAGATATAAACAAGATGATAGACTACATGGCCCGAAAACCAACTCTTCAGAAAATACTTGAAGCAGTTCAAAGTCCTAAAGAGAGGGGTAACTATCACCAAGCACCTTGGAAAAGAAACTAATAAAAACATAACCGCAGGAGTAGAATCAAAGACTAAAAATCCAAATGGATATTATGGGGAGAGGAAGCAAAATCCATCATTCAATTATAACCTTAAATATTAATGTAATAAACTCTCCAATTAAAAGACATAGACTGGGAGAATGGATTAGGAAACAAAATCCATCTATATGCTGTCTACAAGAAATCCATCTCAATTTCAAGGATAGGAACCAATTTAAAGTAAAGGGATGGAAGAAAATAATCCAAGCAAATGGTACAGAAAAGAAAGAAGGTGTTGCTCTTTTAATATCAGAGAAAATAGACTTCAAAGCAAAAGAAATCAAAAGAGACAAAGAGGGACATTACATCTTTATTAAAGGAACAATTGGTGATGAAGATCTCACAATCATGAATATATATGCACTAAATGCCGGTGCACCACACTTTATAAAGAAAATTCTTCTGGATCTTAAGGCACAGATTAATGCCAGCACATTAATAGTAGGGGCCTTCAGTACCCCACTAAGTCCTTTAGACAGATCAATAAGACAAACAGGACAAAGGATAAACAGAGAGACATCTGAACTGAATGATACAATACACCAAATGGAACTCACAGACATCTATTGAATATTCCACCCAAACACCAGAGAATACACTTTCTACTCAGCACCCGATGGAACATTCTCCAAAAAAGACCATATACTGGGACACAGGAAAAAAATCAACAAATGCAAAAAGACTGAAATAATCTCATGCATTCTCTGAGACCACAGTGCAATAAAACTCAATATCAACACCTGGATAATCCCTACAACCTCCAAGAACACATGGAGAATAAACAACATTCTCCTGAATAATGAATAGGTCAAGGAAGAAATAAAGAAAGAAATAAAAACATTCCTGGAACTGAATGATGACAATAATAAAACACAACAAAACCCATGGGACACTTTAAAAGCTGTTCTACGAGGGAAGTTTATAGCCCTAAGTGCCTACATAAACAAACAAACAAACAAAAAAAAAAACAACACAGAAAGAGCACAAGTGAATGATCTAACACTGTAGATAAAAATACTTGAGAGAGAACAACAAATGTACCCTAAATTCAGCAGACAAGAAGAAATAACAAAATCAGAGCAGAGATCAATGAAATAGAGACAAAAAAACTGTACAAGAAATCAATGAATCCCAACGTTGGTTCTTTGAGAGAATAAACAAGATAGACAGACATCCAGCCCAGTTAATCAAAAGAAAGAAGGAACAACTCTAAATAAATAGAATGTGTGATGAAAGGGGAAACATCACAACAGACAATGAAAAGATCCAGACAATCATATGGGAATACTTCAAAAACCTGTACTCTACTAAGTTTGAAATCCTAGAAGAAATGGATGAATATCTGAAATCCTGGGAATCACCAAAGCTCAACCAAGAAGAGATTGACAGCTTAAACAGACCCATAATNATAAAGGGAGACCCTGTCTTGAAAAGACAAAAAAAAAAAAAAAAAAAAAAAAAAGAAATTGAAGATATAACAAGGAGCCTCCCAACGAAGAAATGCCCAGGCCCAGATGGTTTCACAGCAGAATTCTGTAAAATATTTCAAAAAGACTCACAACCCTTACTACTCAAGTTGTTTAGAAGGATGGAAATGGAGGGAGTTCTCCCAGAATCCATCTATAAAGCCAGCATCACTCTATTACCCAAACCAGGCAAAAATACAACCAAAAAAGAGAACTATAGACCCATCTCCTTAATGAACACAGGCACAAAAATTCTAAATAAAATATATGCAAATGGCATACAGATCCACTTCAAGAAGATCATCCACGATGACCAAGTTGGATTTATTCCAGAAATGCAGGGTTGGTTCAATATATGAAAATCAATAAATATCAACATACATATAAATGAACTAAAAGACAAAAACCATACAATCATCTCAATTGATGCAAAAAAAGCCTTTGACAAAATCCAGCATCCCTTCATGCTTAAAGTCCTAGAGGGAATTGGATTGGAGGGATCATTCCTCAATGTAATCAAGGCCATTTAGAGGAAAACCACAGCCAATATCATCCTAAACGGGGAAACGACAGAAGCATTCCCCTTAAAGGTAGGAACTCGACAAGGCTGTCCCCTGTCACTACTCCTTTATATTAGAGTGCTTGAAACACTTACTACTGTTATAAGGCAAGAAAAGAAAATTAAAGGAGTATTAATTGGAAAAGAGGAAGTCAAGATATCCCTTTTTGCTGGTAAGATTGTCTACCTAAGGGATGCTAAGTACTCCACCAGAAAACTCCTAGAAACGATTAAGAGCTTCAGTAAAGTGGCAGGATACAAAATAAATCTAGAAAAAAAAAATCAGTAGCCTTTTTTACACCCACAACAAGCAACTGAAAAAGGAATACAAGAAGACCTTCCCACTCAAAATAGGCACAAAAACAATTAAATACCTAGGAACAAACCTAACCAAAGACACCAAGGATCTCTACAACAAAAATTTCAAATCCCTGAAGAAGGAAATTGAAGAAGACATCAGAAGATGGAAAGACCTACCATGCTCATGGATTAGGAAAATAAACATAGTAAAAAGTCCATTCTATCCAATCTCTTGTACAGATTTAATTCAATCCCAATTAAAATCCCCAAGAGTTTCGTCACAGGCTTGGAAAAAATATCCTTAATTTCATTTGGAAAATCAAAAGACCCCGGATAGCCAAAACAACCCTGAGTGAAAAGAGCAATACAGGGGGGATCTCTATACCAGACTTCAAACTATACTATAGGGCTATAGTCATAAAAACACCTTGGTACTTGTACAAAAACAGACCAGTTGACCAATGGAACAAAACTGAAAATCCAATCCTGAGCACATATAATTTCAGCCAACTCATATTTGACAAGGGGACCAAGAAGACACAATGGAGGAAAGACAGCATCTCAAGCAAATGGTGTTGGCAAAACTGGAGCAATACCTCTAGAAGAATGAAATTAAACCCCTACCCCTTGCCCTGTACCAAAGTCAATTTCAGATGGATCAAAGACCGAAACCTGAAACCCAAAACTCTGGAGGCGATAGAAGAAAAACTTGGCAGCAGACTACAAGACATAGGCATAGGAAAAGACTTCCTAAATCAGACAGCAGCTGCACAAGAAATAAGATTGACAATTGACAAATGGGACCTCATCAAACTCAAAAGCTTCTGTACATCAAAAGAAACCATAAAGGAAGTGAAGGGAAAACCGACAGAGTGGGAGGAAACCTTCACTGCAAATACATCCAACAAAGCATTGATTTCCAGAGTAGACAAACTACTCAAAAAACAAAGAAGAAAGAAAACAAATGAATCCCTCAAAAGATGGAGCAAAGAACTTAATAGAGACTTCACAGACGAAGAATTAGAGATGGCTGAGAAACATCAAAAAATGTTCAATATCACTAACAATTAGGGAAATGCTAATTAAAACCACTTCAAGATATCATCTCACTCCGAAAAGACTGGCTAGGATCAAGAAAACAAATGATGCCAAGTGCAGGAGAGGATGTGGGGAAAGGGGAACACTCATCCATTGCTGTTGGGAATGTAAACTTGTACAGCCACTGTGGAAAGTAGTGTGGAGAACCCTTGGAAAACTCAAAATGAGCTTGCCATTTGAACCTGCCATAGCCCTCCTGGTTATATACCCACAAGACTCATCGTACTGCAGAAATACATGCACAGCTCTATTTGTTGCAGCTCTGTTCACAATAGCAAAAAGCTGGAACTCACCCAAATGTCTCTCAACTGACGAGTGGATAGAGAAAATGTGATACATGTACACAATGGAGTTCTATGCAGCAGTAAAGAAAGATGACATCATGAACTTTGCAGGTAAATGGATGGAACTAGAAGATATTATGTTAAGTGAAGTAATACAGTCCCAGAAAAACAAATGACGAATGGTATCTTTCATCTGTGGATTCTAGCGTCAATAACACAGTTGTAAATACTTCTTATGTGGAGGGATGCTCATTGGACAGAACAACAAGAGAAAGACTGCATCAAAAACTGACTGAAATGGTGAAAGTGGAGGGGTGGGAGGGGTGGGAGAGGGACACAGGTCTATTCGATTAATGCATATTTAATTGATGTGAGTTTAACAAGTATCCAACTTTGCCCAAACTCTACCTACAAACTACATGGCATTTTAGGACTCAGTAAAAGTAAAAATATCTACATTAAACAACATTGGTTTAAAGGTTTTAATAAAACTGTTAATACATCTAAGTTAAGTGGAAATATAAATTGTTGTCCACATTTGTTCTACTTAAAATCTGTATAACAATAACCTTGGGATTAACATATATACACAGATTCTCTATAATTTTTGTGTTATACTGTATCATCTTGCAACATTCTCTTTTACCTGTAGGATAATTTAACTTAAGGAACTAAAGTTTGCTTCCCAAATTAACAACATACAGTCACGCAAAACAGCTTGGATAATTTTAATGAAAATTACACCTTGATTCCTGCCTATAGGTATGTGTACTACAACTGCCTTTTTGAGACTCATGGTCCAAATAATAAAAACACAAAATAAAAAAAGGAGGATACATTTATATATTAAAAGTTTTTTTTTTTCAAATTTTCAATTTAAATCTTAAAACTAGCTATGGGATAAGATTTGTATGTTCCCACAGGTCAAAATGTCACCAACATAATGGTTGAGAAAGAAAAGATTCAGCTTTGCATTTGCAGGATGTACCAAGAAATACCAGCAGAGAAGTTGGCCCATCTAAGCATTAAAAGGAAGAAAAGCCTCAGACTGCTACAGACATCAAACATCTCTGCAGATTTGTAACAACTGTTTATAATGATTCCTAATGAACCTTACCTTCCAGGAGCTGCAAAGACTTAATATGAGAGACCTTCTAACCTCCTTTTCATAGAACAAAGAAATACATGATGGTAATGAAATCATTCTCTAACCATAACTTAGAGCCAACTGTTGTAGAGGTAATCTCCTACAAAACCGGCATATCTGCTTTCTTTAATTGGCTAATAGACATAGGCAATGTGAAAAGGATTATTCTCTATTCAGAGCCAAATATAATACTAAAGTCTTTTCAAGCTGTGCATTTAAGCAAAATATATTAATACATAAGTGCTCTGATATCAGCAATGGATTATTTTGCCAAGGAGATGTTTGCCAGGGGACCCAAGAACCCCCAAAAGATAAAGGCTTCTTGCCTGCAAACTGGGATACCTGCAAGATGAGAGACCGTAAGGCCCTGCTGTTTAAGACCTGATGCAAGCATGGGAAAAATGTATTGAGACTACAATTGCAAGTGTACAGTTGGTTTCTGGAATGCCAGCGAGTGTTACCAAAGGCCACTAAACTAGTAAAGCAAAAAATTCGTCTCCTTGAGTCAAGCAAGACTCCTCCATCAGCATCAGCCTCACCTCACCTGCCTGGAAACACTGTGCAGCAGTGGAAGCCACATGTCTGTATATACCAAATATAATTGGCTATTAGCTCTCTCCTTTGTAGGAATAATTCACAGCTGATGTCCCAAGCTTAATCCTCTAGTTGTTAGAAGTTATAAGCCACAGTAAGACCTTGTCATCTTTTACAGAAAAATATAATTCATGGATTAGCATAACATCCAAACATCTGTGTCTATACCGAAGTAACCTACCATAATAATTAGTACTGTTTACCTATATATCTAATTGCTTGTGCTTCATCAATAGGATTGAGAGGTTATTCCTGGACATATTGTCAACCCATGAAAGGAAACAGCCAGAGCTGGTCAGAGTCCAAAACAACATCTCCAGAGAAAGTAGACTGTTTTGCTCCTCATTCACCAGTACCCTTTTTCTAAGACTAGGGAACAATCTGCAGAAGAGTGGGCATGGTAGAATGTAAGGGTTGTGATTGGGGTGAATGGTGAAACTACAGCAACATAGTCTGAGCACTTATTTGATCAACATGATTGTACATAAAAGCCCCACCAGCTGGATGGTGGGAGACATGGGCTGTGTGGGTTTGGGCATAGCTGCTTGCAAATTGGTTCTACATGAAGGATGCTTGTACTCATAATGTATTACTTATTGTTAAAAATTAAAAACAAAATAATGGAAAAAAATGCAAAATGCATTTAGTCCACCTTAAAAATCCCCATAGTCTTTACCAGTCTCAATTCTCTTCAAAAGTCTACAGTCCAGTCTCTTCTGAGACCTAGGCCAATCTCTTAACTGTAAGCTCCTGTAAAAGTCAAAAGAAAAATCACATACTCTCCAATGTACAGTGGAAGCAAATACACATTCCTATTCCAAAAGGGAGGAATAGAGGCATAGTAAGGAAATACTCGACCAAAACAAGACTAAAAACCAGCAGGGCAAATACCAAGTCCAGTAGATCCATCTGCAATTTCTGGGACTTGACTTCCAAAGGGCTTTTATGGCTCAGCTCTTCCAGCTTTGCTTGCAACATACATCTTTTCCACAAGCTGGTACCACTCCCTGTATGCAGCTTTTCTTGGCAAATATCTCACAGCTCTGGCATCATGAATGTTTTCTTGGGGTCTCCACTGCCAAACTGGCCTCACATTCACAGCTTCACAAAATGGCCTATCGGGACCTTCTTTATTCAGGGACACCACTGCGGCACTCTGCCTGGCCTCAGAGGCTCTCAGAAACCACGGAAGAAGAACTTATGACCCCTTCCCTCTTGCATCCTTCATGCCTCTAAAGCCAGCAAGTTTGGGATGGACCCTGACCTACTTAACCACATTCACAAATTTTCTCTGCCCTTTCAGTATTTTCTTTTCAAAAGCTGGAGGCTTAACTGGGTGTGGTCTTGCCCTGAAGGTACTGTTTCTGTTGTTTACTTTTAAATATGGAGGCCTCTCCTTAATCACTTTAATCTCAAATTTTCCATTGTTTATTTGTAAATAGCTAGGCCTCTCCTTAATCACTTTAATCTCCTCATCAAAAGGAGCCTCTCCTTCACATGCCTTGGCCCCACCTTTAATCTTCCTAGTGCACTTTTCAGATCCAAATTGTACATTCTGCATTTCTTTCTGCCCCACCTGCTCTTTTTCACTGTAGATATGCACAATATTCACCATTAATATCCAGGCCACCATTTCTACATTAGGCTGTCTTGAAATATCCTCCGCCAAAGATATTAGTCCATTGCTTTTCAACTTAGCATCAGGCAAGCATTTGGTCTGTGGGCAAACTGTGGCCAGACTCTTTGCCAAAAGATCCCAGTTGCTGCCTAAGTCTTTTTTTTTCCCTCTGGAACTACATTTTTTGTACCAATGCTTTCTTCCAGGCTTCTACTAGAATGGCTTGTTAAGCTCTGATTACAGTAGTCAACAGCTTTTCTATTCCACAGTTCCAAAGTCTTCCATATTTCTCCATACAGCCACATTGTCAGGTTCTTCACAGCCAACAGCCCACTCTCTGGTACCAAATAATTGTGCTAGTCACTTTTCTGTTGCTGTGATAAAACCACCATGAACAAGAAAACTTATAAAAGGAAGAGTTTATTTGAGCTTATCATTGACGGTTCCAGGGAATTAGAGTCCATTGTGGTGGAAGGCATGGTGGCTGGAGCTGGAGCAGAAAACAGAGGTTCACATCTTGCAATGACCACAGGAAGTCAAGAGAGAGAGAGAGAGACTGGGGACTGCTAGACTTGTTAAACTCACTAAGCCTGCCCCAAATGACATACTTCCTCCAGCATGGCCACACATTCTATGACCTTCCAGAACAGTGCCTCCAACTTCAGACAAAATATATGAATACTTAAAGCCTATGTAGGACACTCTCATTCAAACTGCCACACTTGGAGACCCTCTTTTCCATCCTACTCCAGGGAATCCACCATCAACATTGTGACGTTATGAGTTTGCAGAGGTTGCACTGCCAAAAGAAAACCTCTTGGCTGTTTCTACAACCCGAGTGTGCTGCAGTTGGGTCATGTTCACATGATCTCTCCAGTATATCAGACCAGAATGTGACACACAAATAGCAGCAAGGTCCTGCACACCAAATCTCACTCTGGGACCACTGCCCATGACCTTTCCTAGCCTTGGGAACCTCTGCTGCCTCACAGACAATTGGTCACACATCTACCTCATGCTGTGCTTGTTGGCTCAGGCATTAGCAATCCTGGTAAGGTCCATCCTTCAAAGGACGCTTCAAGAATGGCCTCCAATAGCCCTGTGCACCTGCAAGACCAGGTCCGCTTGGCCTGTGTGATTCTGTAGCTACCATAGTGACTTGCAAGACTGTAGTAAGTACTTATTAGTCCCTTGTTGGAATGTGCTCCAGTGATTGACTCTCAGGTGAACCCTAGGGTTGACATCTGCCTGCAAGGAGAAGCCAGTTCTGATTCCAGCGGTATACACGGATATATGGAAGTCTATGCCTGGTTATTAGTAACATTTATGTCCCTATCATGACACCTTCAAGTTGGGAATCGTACTGAACCAGGGCTCTAGGTTTGAATGTGTCATACATGCTCGCACTCATCACAGAAGTTCCTGTGTTAGGTTCCCTGGATGCTCCAGGCGTTTTGTGAACTTCTAACTGGGGGAGACTGGGATCATGGCTCATTTATTTCTATTGTAACTCAGAGGGAATAAAGAATTCTGCAAATTAAATTGGTTGGTAAAATTCAAGTTGAAGGGATTTTTACATTGTTTTTAATATAGTATTATCATATGTGTGTCTGTGTATGGTGGACATCTGGTGAATTTGCTCACTGGTGTGGAACAAAGTACAACCATGGGGTCCATTTGTCCTTCAACTTCTATGGAGGGTGTGGTGGTTTGAATGAGAATGACCCCCATAGGCTTTAAGTATTCAGACATTTTGTCTCCAGTTGGTAGCACTGTTCTTGGAGGTCTTAGAAGTTGTGGCCATACTGGAGGAAGTACGTCATTGAAAGCAGGCTTAGTGAATTAAACAAGCCTTGTGGTCTCCAGTCTCCCTCTCTGCTTCCTGTGCTCATTGCAAGATGTAACCCTCGGCTTGCTGCTCCAGCCCTGGCCACCATGCTTCCCTCCACAATGGACTCTGATTCCTTAGAACCATCAATCATAAGCTCAAATAAACTCTTCCTTTTATAAATTCCCTTGCTCATGGTGTTTTATCATAGCAACAGAAAAGTGACTAATACAGTTATTTGGTACCAGAGAGTGGGCTGTTGGCTGTGAAGAACCTGATCATGTGGATGTTTGGAGAAATGTGGAAGACTTTGGAACTTTGGGCTAGAAAAGCTGTTGACTACTGTAAGCAGAGCTTAACGGATCATTCTAGTAGAAGACTGGAAGAAAGCATTGCTGCAAAAAATGTAGTTCCAGAGGAAAAAAAAAGACTTAGGCAGCAACTGGGATATTTTGATAAAGACTCTGGCAGCAGTTTGCCCACAGCCCAAATGCTTGCCTGATGCTAAGTTGAAAAGTAATGGACTAATATCTTTGGCGGAGGATATTTCAAGACCGCCTAATGTAGAAGTGGTGGCCTGGCACTTAATGGTGAATATTGTACAGATCTACAGTGAAGGAGAGCAGATGGGGCAGAAAGAAATGCAGAATGTACAGTTTGGATCTGAAAACTGCACTAGGAAGATTAAAGGTGGGGCCAAGGCATGTGAAGGAGAGGTTCCTTTTGATAAGGAGA